>CAIGRP010035193.1:0-38177 GCA_903798385.1 Fraxinus cuspidata
AAGTTCTAGGCAATTACTTTCTCTGAAATTCATTTTCTTTCCACCCATTTTTCACAATCGCAATCAAACAGATCCTTAAAGTAAATAGTATCTTACATTAAGTAATTGTTTATTTTTTAATTCTAATTATTAAAAAAAATTACTTATTCATTTATTAGTAAGATATAAGCTTAGGCCCGCGTGCTATGAGTAACTGTTGTTGCTTACAAATAAGAAAAAGTTACATATTTAAAATTAAAAAGTTAATCGGAAGTAAAATTTTTTTTTTTTTTTTAAAGCTTAGGCAAACATATCCCAACATGTATGTACACATGCAATTTAACCCCGTTTGATTTGGATTAAAATAAAATTAAAATCTCGAATCGAAATCAACAATAAATTTTAACTACACGTTCATCAACTTTTATCCAAATTTACTAAAATCTAATTTTAATACCTACCAAACATAAGCCTATTTTCTCTAGTGGTTTCGCCAAATTATGTGGCCATATGAAAATAAAATAATGCTGATTGCACATGGTTAACTAACAAGGACTTTGATAGGTATGAATTTTTTTCTAACTGTCTAATGAAATAACAACACGTGTCCATCTTATAAAAAATCATGTCACCGACCCTTTTCATGCAGCGGGGTTTATGAAAATAACTTTTTAACATAATTTTCAAAAAGACGAAAATCATGAACCTATAGATTGACCCAATTGATGGAAGTGATATAATATGTGACAAAGGAATCAAAGATTTTAGGTACAAGTGGAAGGATTTGGATCCCTCCGTTACAGCTTGTGCTTGTCTCACTATAATTATATAATTAAAATACTACCACAACAATAATAATGTAACTTTTTTTTTCAATAACATTTAATACAACTGCATAAATAATTTCCCGTATCTTTATTTAGTTCATCGATATATCCACTGAAAATTTAGTAATACTAGATTTCAAACGTCGTCTAAAATATTTCACGAAGATCACAAACAAGAAACTCTAGTCGTACTTCTCAAAGTCCAAAAATGATCACTTTTATATAATTAAATTGATTGGATGATCGCGTATAATTTTGACTCTTTAGACAAGATTGGAGTTTAGTATCAATTTTTGAAATTTATTCATTTGCTTATTCAAACATTAAGATTTTTTTTTTTATGAAATCTCGTTACTTCAACTAACAAGCGTGTCAAATTACTCGGAATTATTAACAATTTGTTCACGTCTATTTTAAAAAAAATATTACATAACACTTTGACTTGTCTATATATTTAAAATTTTCAATTGTTGACGCTCATTTTCAATTGTTGACGCTCATTTATGCAATAATAGCCATGTGATTAGTATGAATATAAATGACGTGCCAAGGTAGGCATATATATAGTCAAAAATGTAGACCCTTAGTGGAAATATAGATGGATTATCAATGTGATTAAACGGTCACTTTCACCTTCACTTTCAAAATTATTTAGATTAGGTATTGAACATTTAATTATTTAGATTATGACTGACACGTACAAAAATTTGAAATATGAACATTTAAAATAAATAAATAAAATGATTTACGTTGAATTAATGTCCGATTAATAGGAAATTGTGTGTCCCAATTTAATAAATGTGTCTTATGTAAAAAAATGTGGTAGTGTTGGAAAATTTGAACATGACATACCAATACGACGAGGCTATGTGTTTACTAATTAATTAAGTGTAATTGAGTTGAATTTGTTTTTGCCAATTTAGCATCAAGAAGCCGGCATTTAAGTGCTCATCCCGAAATCACTCTCGATTCTTGTCTTTACAGGTAAAACGGCATATTTGGAATGATTTTTGAAAAGTCAAAAGAAGGTTTAGAGATCCAAATACAACTTTTGGAATAACTAATTTTATGAAAATATTTCTTCTAATTAGAAAAATTTTTAGAGGAAGATAGTTCAATGTGGCTTTCTCTAAAAATATTTATGAGATAGGAAATTCTTTTAACAATTAGTTTCTAAACAAAAAATTAGATAATTTCTTCCAAAAGTTATTCTACAAGAAGCAAAAGCAAAATCATATTAAACGAGCCCAAACTCGTCCAAGTACTGATTTTGAATTAAATTATTATTATCATTTTTCTAATATATATAAACTTGACTTGAGATCAACTGAAGAAATTTCCAACTATATTTAAAAATTGATATATAATCGTCAATATTAAAATAAAAACTGTATGAACTACGTAAATATTGAAGTTTTATATGATATTAATGATATTCTTAACAACATAGTATTATATATATACATCCAACTCTTAGTTGAACGGGTCGGTAGATCTAGTTTTATACATTTTTTATATTTTATACTCGTGAATAACTCTCTCTCTCTCTCAATATATAAATAAAGAGCGTGTTTGGCTCCTTTTTTATATTTTATACTAGTGAATAACTCTCTCTCTCTCTCTCAATATATAAATAAAGAGCGCGTTTGGCTCCATAATACGTGTTGATCCCAAATTTAAAGGTAAATCCTCGAAAACCAACTCATGAAGATTCCAAATTTGTCCTAATATGTTGGTTTTAACGATTAAATATTGCCTAAAGTTGAATATTGCAACTTGCTTAAGAAATAAAAATAAATATCGTTACATTACTTAGTGTCTTGTCTTATGTGGTGACAAAGAATAATTTAAAAAGCTAATTGCCATTGCCATTGCATGGAAAAGTCAATTAATATTAATTAATATCTTTATTTTATTGCTAATCAGTGATTACTTATCCGAAAGGAACATCGTTGTAGCCACAGGAAGGGAATAAAGAGAAGAGAATAGACAAAATTGAAACTGGTGCTTCGTTTCACCAATGTCTTATGCTACTTTTTTTTTTTTTAAACGTAGAGAGTGTGTTGACGATAATAAATTAAATAAAAAAGGTAAAAAAAATCTCATTTATCGTACTGATGAGACATGGTATAAAGACGAGCAATCAGGAATAAGTTAAAATTCATTATGATGGTTCCGGATGTTTCGAGAAATTAAAAGAATTGAGAAAAAAAATCTCCAATCTATAATATTTGTACAAATATATCAAGAATGGAGGTATTTAAAATCTTTAATTTGTAGCATATGTTCTCTTCAAAAAGACTCGTGAATTACTCAGGTTTAAGTTTTGACGAGTAAAAGAAGTAAAATTTTAAATTTAATAAAATATAAATAACAAAGAGAGGGGAAAAAAATCCAATCAATATATATTTGTCTTTTAAACAAAAATATGAATTTTTCGAAATAAGTAAAGGCTGAAAATAAACTGCCTTGAAAGATATAAAGAATGAGAAATGTTGTTGCTTATTGTACAATCCAAAGCTCAATAAGAAACCCATCCAGCTTACATGAAATACAGCCGGCAACAAGGCTAAAAAAAAAAAAGTATCTTTTGCACAAAGTGAACTTTAAGTCCCTGTTTCGTTTTTTTTGTTAAAAATAGATTTTTAGCAGATTTTGATAAAATTAATAAAATATATAATTATAAAATTAATGAACGTTATGATTCTTATAAGTATGCGTTTAAAATTAATTATTGATTTTGACTTAAATTTTTGTCAATTTTTTTTTTTTAACTAAACCAAACAAGGGTTGAGATTTTGACTTGAGAAATGTAAATGTAACCATTGATTATTTATTTATTGATTTTTTTACTCTTATTTATTTTGAGAAATTATGTCCTCATGGAGATATAATATTTTAATTTTGAGTAGAAATTTCAATAATTATTCCTTCCAACTTTATGCTCAGAATCTCAATCTCGGTGCTTTTTTCCACAAAACTAAGGTTTTATTAACCAAGAATTTTCTTAACTTTAGATCATGTCTCCAAAAATTTGATACTCTTATTTATTAAAAAAAAAAAATGTTTCATTTCAATCTCAAACTAAGTTGATTTCTTTAAATTATCTTTTTTTTTCTTTTTGTTATCTATCGTAAATTTCATGTAATAAGAGAATCAATATTAATCAATTTTCAATTTATCTATTTGTACAACTCTTGACGACAACCTCGGTATTGTCGAAATTCGAGCTGTTAATTTACAAAACTATTTTAAAAGTTTTTAAAATGATGAATGTGATGCTGACATGTGAAGCTGTCAACCAAAGTTGTACAAGTAATATGATTCATCATTTTTTTTTTATCAATATTATAGTTCAGTCTCGGAGCAACTTTTTTCCTAAATAGAGCAGAAGTCTTTGAGAAGACTCGATAAAAATTGAACGTGTAGTTTAAAAAGTATGAAAAAAGTTTTAAATTTACGTGCAAAATTATTTTATTAGAAGAACATGTGGTTAAAAATGAGTTTAAAGAATAAATTTTTAGAGAACTGGGCTCCAATGGGGACTACACTTAGCTTCTTCGATGCATAAGTTTTGATGTAGTCCAAGCAAAAAACACGTTCTTCAATTGCGTGCATCTTTTGTCAGCCAAGTATGCACTTCTTATTATTTCCCATTTAATTAATTTTCTAAATCAGATTTTAGTAATACCGTTCCCATCGTAATTATATTTTAATTCTTGTTCACATTAAATTTTCCTCCTTTTTTTTTTTTTAATTGACAACTGTGGGGATACTTGCACGTGTATATGCACATATGAGGCCTCTAAAAACTTTACGCGCGAACTTGGAAGCCATGAAATAAAGCTCCAATTCGGCCCCCGTATTTCAAAACCCATTTTCAACGACATAATTCTTGAGACCCACAATTTTTTATCAACTTTTCAACTATACGTTTCACCAACTTTTATCAAAGCTACTAAAAATCTAATTTTTATCCAAAGCAAAATTTCATACTAGACGTTTCAACATCTAGTACCATGAATTTGTTTTATATCAACAAGAACAGCAAGACCATAATATAAAGATACCAAACGTACCAAACATGTTTTAATGCATTTTATCCTCGGAAATGGACCCACCCCAGCCTTATCTTCATTGTTAATTGAATTATGCAAATAAATGTGAAACAGGAAACGTGGTTTTTCCACCTCTCAATTGTATTAGCCAAAATTCATTAATAGATACAAAAGAACTTCTATAACCGACACAAACATCAGATGAGCTGTGATGTCCTATAGCTTCTGCTTTCTATCTCAACTTTTAAAACGTTTTGGAAAAGAAAGAGGAAACAGAGAATAAATAAACAAACTGTCAGTTAATAATTTACAAGTTCTTAGTATCTGATGAAGTAAAAGTTAGTACTTGATTACGTGATGGCGCAACCAAAGTTCATACATCACCATATGAAAAGCATCATGTTTTATGGGAGGTGAGTTCCAGTGGAAGTGCTTCTGAACCTGAAATGAGAGCATCATTAGAAATTGTCATCTGCAAAGGCAAGTTTTAACTGAACCAAATACTTACTTACCGAGATAATTAGAAAAAAGTTAGTTACATTGTGTGAAATAAATTTACAATATATATGATACTTGAATGATTGTCGCCATTACCATAAAATATTAGAGAATTATGGTTCAGGAAAAAGTGAAAACACCACATAATTTATGGATTCTAAAACTGATATAAAGTTATTTACCTTGACCAAATTGTAGTGCAATTTGACAAATTCTTCTTGTGTAACGTTCTTAAGAATTTGCTTCAATTGATAGACATCTTTCTCCTTTAGTACGACCGAAAATTTATGCCAATTTAGAATGTCATTAAATGGCAGATCATAAAAATTAGAGAGTATCACTGCAAGCAAACATCCAAAAAAATTCAGTCAAATAGTCAGATTTGAGTCATGCAGAAAAATGAATAAACATTTAAATGCATGAAATCCAGAAAGATGGATTATTCTGAAAATTTTAAAACATAAGTGGAAGGGGGTGGGAAGGAAGTATAATTTTTTTAAGGCCTTCATTTAAATGAGTACTTAAAACTAATAGATAGAAAAAGAAATGATCCAACAACTTAGAAAAAAAATCCAAATAAAGATTCTTTGACGAGTTCGAGTTGTGCTTCATACGCACAAAAAAGACAATAGATTCAAAATGGACAGAAAGACGTTCGCTTGATGGATTCGACAGAAAATTTAGACTGAGAAAATCTTAGCAAATATCTACCCTGCCAGGATTGGCTGAAAGCGAGAAAGAAAAGGATGAAAGTGAAGATGCTTGCTCAATTCACCAAGGCAGACGCAGCCTATTCTTTTTCAGTCAAAAAGGGGGGGAAAATTCCTGACGATAAAACTGCCCATTTCTGATGTTGACAACTGAAAATACCATCCCATGCACCAAAATTATTGTGTTTGACAACTGGAAAGATGGGAACATAAAACTGAAAACGAGATTGTTTAAACACAGACATGCCTTCAAATGAAATTGTCTATCACATAATAACAGTGTGTTTGATATTCTAAGATTGAAAATGACACATGGCCGATTCCCCACTCATTGTTCACATCTCTATTATGCAAGTTACTTCAACATCCACTACACAATCTCCTCTGCTAATAATATAAGAAAAATGTCGTCTCTGTTTCACAGATGGAACTTGCATCTTTCTACTTTCATTATCTTCCACACTTTCCATCCCAGCCCCAAGTAATTCTTAAATAATAAATTGCAAGACACAATGAAAACCCAAATGCAATTGCAGAGTGGTCTCCTGAGTTTTCATATGCTCAGGTAGCGCACAAACAGCATAGTGATAATAAATTGCAAAACAAAATGAAAACCCAAATGCAATTGCGCAGTGGTCTCCTGAGTTTTCATAAGCTCAGGTAGCGCACAAACAGTATAGTGCTTTTTAAGTAAATGACATGCATTGATCTAAGGATAGTAAATGCTCATATGGGAGTAAAAAAAAGGTTAATTTGTTTTGGGATCTAGTACTATTAAATATTATTACATCGTTAAATGCCAATGACATGGAAGAATATTACAATTTAAAGGTGTCACAAGGCTTACAATTTGTATTCATCCTAGTAAACACGAATGTCATTGATAGCAGTGGTCTAATTATAATCTAGTTCTATCATACAAAATTTAGAAAATTATCGTTTTATATTTTTCAATCTTTATTCGTTTGTCATTCATTTAGATATAAATTGTAATTATAGTTTTCACGATCAAGCATGGTCATCTTTCAAATGAGTTTAAGCTTTGTGTGCCGTATAGAAGTGAGAGAGAACTTATGTAAATTGTGCTGAAATCTTAATTTATCGAACCACACTGGACAAGAATGCTGTCTTGGTCACGGATATGTACAAGACTTAGCAAGCACATGAACAACCAGTTGTCACTAGAAGAACAACCAGTTCTTCTAGCCCCATTATAGTTGAAGAAATCATATAGCAAGAAAATCCTGAAGAGCAAACGGTATCATATGGCAGGTCTTGCATGTTATGTTCCATTATAGGTGAAAGACAGTATAACCCTCATCTTGTTCAATGAGAAAAAGTTCTAATGCTCTTCATTCTGTGTCTTTATCGTGCAAAGATTGTAAATCAAAAAAGACAAATTGATAACTAATACCAGACATCTAAAAGAATTAAACTCTCACCAGGGATGCACCCGTAATGTATGGAATCTGCAATGCGAGCACTGTTAACCTGGGAGCCACCAGGGCAAATGCAGAACTTAGTCCTGTAAAATCTCTTCTGATACACTAAATGTCCAGTTGCCCTGTTTATCCTGTTGTTTGAAATATCAAGTTCTGTGTCATTCTCCCAAACACGCGCCAGTATAACCCGAATTTTAGAGTTCCTATGCCCCGCCCAGAAACCAAGAGTTGTCCTGCATGTTTAATTATTAAGAAAGTAAATGTTTTAAAGAACACTCCTGTGTTTCTTTTCAACTAAGTAATAACAGGCACCACAATAGGAAAAGAACACACTAAAATGTGTACTCTACTGGATTAACAACAAGAATACAAAAGTATAGGACATTAGTAACAGAAGGAAGAGCAAAAAGAGTAGAAGTACAATATTAAGTGAACAAAAAAGAGAGATGAACTTGGTGAAATTTATGTAAAAAAAGCAAAAGCACGGAACTTGCTCTGAAGGAAAAAATTCGATGTAAATGCTCGATTTACTTGTTTTTCCAGAATAGAAAATCAAGTTTAAGAGCATCCAGGAAAAATTCTTCAATAAAAAATCATTGAGTCATCTAAACACATAACAAACAAATGAATGTCTGCCAATGTTGTAACTTCAACTTTTAGCATAGATGGTATATACAAAAATTCGATAGTATACGAAATATGAGCTGTGATTTACTAGAGAAATTATTTTATTGTTCCTATAAATAGGTAAATCTTTCTTCACTCTAACAAGCAAACAACATTTATTCACAGGTGAAGCCAAGTAAAACGGATTCTATCTGATGCTCCTTGCTCCTCACCATTTAAATTACAGATTTTGGGTCCACTATTATCCCGGGCCCAACAACAAACTGAAACCACTCAAGTCATTTTAATTACGGTGAGGCACGAGGCATTGAACCAGGAAACTTTTCACCAAGAATTTCACAGATAAACATGAAAGCACTGATATTTTAATTACTTCTTTCACACCCCATAAAATTCAAAAACTTAATAAAAACATTATAAAGACTAGCTCTCCAAAAAAAGATTTATTGTGATATTAGGTTGGTTAGAGATACAAAAACTGCAGAGGAAGTTCTCAAGAGAAATAATTTGCTGATATTTTTTACATGCACAAGCAACACTTTTTCTGCTCAAGAATGAGCACAGATGCTTACTTGAATATTATAATTTGATGCAGTATAAAACAGTAGTTAGAATATTAAGATTACAGTATCACACACTAACACTTTCAAACACGCACATGCACACAGAAAGAGTGCGAGATGGGGGGGTGGCTGCCTTTATATGTCATCGTATGGAAATGCAGAAGATGTTTAATACATAATTAGTCCCTTCTCATGGTGAAAGTGAGGATGTTTGAAAAATTGCAACTATCAAATCATTGTAGCAAAAAGGCAACCAACAAACAAAAAAGAGCACATAAAAAGGGGATGAATACCAGAAGGAAGAATTTACATCATAGATTATTCTAGACTCAAGAGGTTGTTATTTCACAGGACATACCTGTTTTCCACATCATTTCCTCCAGCTGGAAGAGCAAAAGGCTGCAGAACTTGTGGGAGCGCAACATCTTTGTGTGGTATAAATCCAACATCATAGCTCGGAGAGCAAACGACACGAATTGAATTCTTTACGAGAAATGGAAGTCCTTCAGTGGCCCTCACACCAACATCATGACAAGTAACAAAAAAGTGATCTGCACCCAGAGTTCTATTCCAATAAGGATACTTGGTCATCAAGCTCTCCACATAGTTCTGTACAATTACAGTCATGTTCTCATATGATATTCCCTGCATGTTATTATAAGAAAATCATTTAGCAGAATGGAACGGCTCAAACTAGGTTGTAAATATAACAAAATATTGCAGGACAAGACGATTTTAATTATTAGTATCAGAAAAATCCAATAACTTTAATCAGCAAACTTTTAAAAGATGCAAGACCCAGGTTAATGCTCATGTAATGCATCAGACGCATTTGAATCTGCAATTATTTTCACTTCCATCATCCACGTGAGCTGTACCTCATTGTCCCATAAACAAGGTATAATTTATGAAAAAGGAAAATACAACCCCAAACATTCCCATGCTGGTTGCAATACCATTGAATACCACCTCACAATGACAATCATGCAACGCATTTTGCTCTCTCTCTCTCTCTCTAAAACATTTGCCAACAATTGCATTCATTTCCCTCAATTATGAACCACCAGTACAGCAGGACCTCACTTTCTAGATACTCCATCTTTGTTCAGAAATTTCACCGATTCCCAATAAATCAATAACTTGCATGGCAAAGTGTTCAGCATAGAGGTCATCATATTTTTTTAAAAATAATAATTTAAAACCCATAGCAAATTCTGAAGTCCAGGCAATCAACAAAGACGTTTATAGAAAAAGTACGGGTGTGCAGGTCCATATGTCTGAATTCCTATATGCATCGTGGAAGTGTTGAGAAAATAGGGACGATGGCACGGGACAAAAGAAATACGATAAGAGTGGCGATAGAAGCTGCAACAAATGCAGGATGTGGGCCAAGCAATGGGAATAGTTGGAGGATGATGAAGAGCAAGTAGGATGCAAAGCACATGGATATTGGTGGTAGAAGTGGTAATGGGATATATAAGAGGCAGGGCAATTGTGATAGCCAGATACGAGGAGACAAGTATGTGATAAACTGGGGAACAGTAATGGAGGCAGAAACGTGGAATAGAGTGGTGGTGGATGGGTGGGTGGGTGGTATCATGGGAGAAGATGTTACCATTAGACCTTAGTCTTTAGGGGTTCATTATATTAGGTAAATAACTAAATTTGCAAGGAATCATAATTCAGTATAAAAATATAATAGATAAATCTTGTAGATGCATATGACATAAACAACGCTATAGTTTGAATGAAACTGCCGAGCTGAGAACCCTAACATTGCACAACGAGTTCTCTTTTCTGTTATAGAAGGCAAAAAGTTGCAAAGGTGAATATGCAATCATTGTGCTTAAGTGGCCCAGTTTACCAGACGAGCAGTTTAACTATTGTCCATGAAAGCAAAAAGACTCTGTCCCAACTCCTATATCTTTTTAGATAGTTCATAGTTAAGGACTTATATACTAAGCTTTAACGTCTTCATGCATTCAATAGTTATGAGTTCTTCAACAGAACTAAATTTATCCCAAAACCAATGACAAACATAGCAGTAAGGGTTTTGTGGCAGAAGTCGAAGAGAGAAGACGAGAAAGCGAAATTGAAGAGATAGGAAATAGGAAAAGAAGAGAAGATTACTTCAAGTTCAAAAATTAAGCCTGAATCAACATGTCAATATGTGCCTAACATTTGGAAATAAGTATTCAATAAATACAATACAATCATATAATGCAACAAATCTTCAAATTTTATTATCAGCCATAAACAGAATCATAAAGGATGACAAAGAATTGTCTCACTATTCAGACATGCATAGACAAGAAATAATCACCTAATACTGGAGGGGAATTTACATAAATCTAACTAATTGTAAACCATTATGTAATACATGTCAATAAGGTTGAAAAATTAAACTTTTGAGCAGACAGACAAATTTTAGCAAATTCACAGCATATCATGCCACGTTTAGATAAAGATCAAAATTTAAGTAGATTTTTGATAAAAGTTCATGGAAGGTGGGGTTGAAAAGTTGTGGGTCCATAAAATGCGTGGTTACTTAGAATGTAATCCTCTTTTTTAGCTGAACCAATCAGAGGCCATATTAAATAAGCATTCAATGAACTTAAAATACCAGCTAATAAAAATTGATGAACGAATAAATAAAAACAGGTTTTCTAATTCCATCATACATATTGGACATTGCCTATTGAACAATTAGCAAAAACTATCAAAGCACGTCTGCATCAATTAGCACCGACATTAAGGTCCCTTCCCACAAACTAAAAGAAACAAAAATTCTATCAAATTAAGCGGGTTTACCTTGCCTCGCATCTTATGACAAGAAATAGGAAGGAAGAACAAATCTGCCTGATCCGGATCGTCTGTAACATACTTACTCTCCCTAAGATTTTGAAAGAAGTAGCCCTCACTAGCGTATTTTCCTGTCAGCTTTCTTGGAGTCTGGTAATACGTGTTCGGATCCCCGTCCGGATATATATACACCTTAAATCTCCTTTCCATTTCCTCGTAGTTCAAATTGAACATCTTCGCCGAATGATACACCTCATCATCGCTTGTCGTTATTGCCTTCTAATCAGAAGAAACACAGAGAAAACAATTACGAATTAATTTAGCATTCGCAATGAAGAGGGAAGAATTGATTATACCTGAGGCTGAGAGACTTGTATTGTGTGGGCGGTAGGTGTGGGAGTGAAGGGTTGGAGGGAAGGAGTGTGGAGGGATTTAAGTGAGAGGTAAGTGAAGGAGAGTAGCGTTAGGATGGCAAGAGTGAGGAGAGAGCCTTGGAGAGTGCAGACCGCGGCGGAGGACGGTGGCTGTAGGGGTTTCACAGCCGACATACCCGGCCGCTTCAATTAATTTTTTTCTATTGGATTTTGTTTGGACTCAGTTGCTTCGGCGTTATTTCCAAATGCAGACAGCGAAACACAGGCTTTGTTGATTATTATTATTATTAATTTCAGAAGAAGAAAAAAGCATGTGTGTAGATCTAGCGTAAATTTGGCTCATAAGAGTTAATTTTACAAATAGTCCTTGAAGTTCAAGTGAAATTTCAATTTCGACCTTAAAGTGTATCTTTTAGCTATTTAGCCCATGTTTGACAACCATTATTTGAAAACTTTTTTTTCTACGTACTTATTTTTAACTACACATTTACACAATAAAATATTTTACATGTAAGCTTAAAAAAAAAAATTTACTTTTTAACCACACATTTTCCTAAAAATCACTATTTAAACCATTGTTTTTTCCAAATAATGGTTGTCCAACAGAGACTTAGTCACTAAAATTAAGAGCTTGTTTGTGAGAGATTTTTTGAAAGGAAAATAATTTTTTTTTTAGATAGTATGTGGTCAAATATAGTAAGAATGACACATTGAGTATGTGGTTGCAAATAATTTTGAAAAAAATATGTCCCAAACAGGCTCTAAATAACTTCACACAATTGGTCAAACATATCCAAACATGTTGAATTTTTTTATTTTATTTTTTTAAGATTTTCAAAACAGTAGATCGTTTGCTAGTGTTTAGTCAAGCTTACTTGTTAGTTATTGTAGTCGTCGGTTTTACCACAAGAATGCTTATGATTGCGCCACCTTCCTCATAGAAACTGACCTCGAAAGCCAAAATTTATGGTAGAGAATGCTGATGGAAAATGTTAGACAAATTTGAGAATAAATCTAAGCATTCAATGTCCAAAACGTTTCCTTAAAAAAAGTTGAGATAAAATCAAATTCAATTGATGTGATTATTCTCGATCATATTGAGAATATGGTGAGGTACAAGACAAAACATGATGTGGTTGTAAGTGTTGTGCCCTAAATCCAATCAATTTTGGAAGAAAACACTTTTAATATGATTAACACATTTTATTTATAGGAGATCTATTATTTAATTGAATTATCATTCTGACAAATTAAATTAATAGGAAATAGGAAAAGAAGAGACAATGAGAAATAAATTACATATGATTAACATTTAAATTATTCGTGATCGTAAGTAATAACGAGATTTGTATATCATTATTACGATTAGACAAACACATGTTGCATTTCTCACTTATGATGTGAGTAGCTGATCTCACAAGTTAAAATGTAGTGACATTTAAATGAACACGTAGATGTTTTGTTATAAGAACACATTGGAGATCTACTGAAGAGATTTCATATAAATAACTATTTGAGCATCTGCGGTTAATATTTAACGTTCGATAGTGGAATTTGTCCTTCAACTTGAGATCATCATAGTATCTTATTTGAGGACATCATACTTTAGTGATGTTAGATGTTGTTCTGCTGATAGTTACTAATACGACATCGTTTGGATATGTCAAGAATCAAATGAAGGTTGTCAATGATCAATAAATTATTCGTCGCTCTATAATCTACATTTTATTCAATTAAACTGATAACGAAATTCTTGGTCAATGTGTGTTCATAAGTTGAAAAGAATTTTCGAAAAATATTGATTTAATTAGACGATGAAAGTTATGATCGATAATTGAAATTGACACACATCTATATCTTGTAATTGATCGGATTATATTGACGAATGATTATAGTTTCACGGTAAACGAAAAAATTTGATTTTGTCATAGCAGTGACATTTTTCGTCACATATATTGCCCCGACACATTGCTAGATAACAATTTGGGACGACATATGTGAAATAATCAATCTAAGTGAATTAATGATAAAAATAGTATTTTAATTTATTTTATTTTGATTAGATCAAAATAATAATTCACGTCGTTAGATATCGTGATTTTGAACTTAATGGATCACACACAAAAATGAAAACTAGAAAAAATGATATTATTAATTAATCAATCGACAAGTGTTGAAAATTTATAGAATTAATTAATTGTGTTGCTTATTTATGGGTCAAGTTTAATTAATTAGATTAATTAAAGGGAACAATAAGCGACTACTACACTATAAAAATCACATTTAACACCTAACAATCTCTCTAAACGCTTTCATAAATCATGTGATAATTCAAATTAATAAATATATACTTATAAGATAATAGATGCTAAATTAGAATTAAATATATAATGTGAAATTATACTACCATATTTAAAAGATATTTATCTCCCCCTCACAATCAAACAATATTTTTCTCTCTACAGTCTCTAGAAAACTCTCCAAAATCACCGCAATTTCTCCATTAATCCTTGATTTTGAGCTACGATCAACAAATAAAGTTACAATCCCCATCGACACACTTCTTATATTCATTGTTTTGGACAAGCAGAAGCTATAATTTTCGCAGCCATTGATTTCCTTATGCAGAAAACAAGAGTCAAATCAAAAGATAATACACATTCTTATATTAAATTGTACCTTGTTTTCTCCAACTCCTTCACTTTTAGCCATGGTTTTGAATAAATACAAGCTCAGGATTAATATAAAGAGCTTCAATCTTTTTGGCATGAGGTATAGTGCTGGTTTGATAACAATTGATTTGGCTCGGAATCTTCAAGTTCATCCAAATTTAAATGCACTTGTTGCCGCACTAAAATTATCCCTCCCAATTATTATCAAGGTTCTGAAAGAGCCATGCGCCTTCCAAATTGTTTGTTACGCATGGGCGGTGCTGCTGTTCTTCTTCTGAACAAAAGGGGCGACGAAAATCACCCCCAATTGTTATTACGTCAGTCTAAAATCACGTCAATCTTAACTGTGACGGTATGTGACCACGTCAACGTAAATTGGTCACATAAGACAAACGATCACAATTAGCACAAACTTGATTACAGCTGGTCATAGTCAACATAGAATTGATCATAGATGGTCAACACAAATAAATTCACACACATTATAGACCAACACCACAACACATACAGTCACAGTCGGTCACAACTAACACGGAATTGATCACAATCGATCACAATTAATACGGATTTGGTCACAGAGGGTCACCACAAATAAATCCGCATAGACCTCAAACCAGCTCGACAACACATATAGTCACAGTCCATCATGTCATTGGATTTGTCCCAGCAACTATGATCTGCTTTAGGACTGCCCATCTGTCAAAAATTGAAATGCTAAAACAACACACTTTCCTTGACCTTCTCATTGCCCCACAAGAACTCCACTCCACAATATCACCGCTAAGGCGCCGCAATTCCTCATACAACCGCCAACTCGACCCTAATTCGTACTCCTAGAGTCGAATTGCTAAGACTAGATGAGATTGACTTTCTACTATTTCGAAAATTCCATCGCAAAATGGTGTGATTTGTGTCGGGAGGATAATTATGGGTGAAAGGTGTGGTACTTGCAGGCGATAAAGGAGGTCCAGGTGGCTCCGACCAAGAGAGAAACAATAGTGTCGTAGAGAATAGTGAGAGAGAAATTAGCAAGAAATGATGAGAAAGAAATTGGTGAGAGAGACGTAGTGAGAGAAATGATTTTCATATTAAAAATGTTGTATTAATTATGTTAATAAATTTGTATTCTCACTCGATTTGTGAAAGTAAACTAAACCATCTTACTTTTGAATAGTATAATTTATATGTCGAGTTTTGGGTAATTTTTCCTTAATTAAATATTGGGCCGACATATTTAATGGGTGGGTGATCAAGCCTACTTAAACTTCTATTAATAAACTGTTAGGATTTGAAAAATCATAACATACATTCATTATCTTAGCAGCATACGAAAAGAGACACTAATTCTCTTATTCTTGTTCCCTTGTGAGAATTATCATTGGAGGCTGAACGGTTAAAAACTGTGGTGTGCATATCGTGAATGTATGTGTTCCAAGATTGTCAAAAAAATTCGCAGAATTGTGTAATGACTTGATATCTATGCCTAAATCACTTATATATTGTTCGCTTAGGGAGACCCCGAGCTCATCTTACCCCTCACGGATTTTGGTCGCATCCTTAGGATTCGAATCATTGACATTTTCCTTAAGAATGAGTTAAATTGAATTCCGGTACCAATTGGAGACAATAAATGTATTTGTAATGAATGGTATATATACTTTTGGTCTCCCTGTTCTGTTTGATTGCAATTACACAGGTTTTTTTTCGATATGTTAGCGAACGAGTTGAAGGCTGATAGGAGACGTTTGTGTACCAATATTGAATATAATGCAAATATGAAAATATCCCCAATTCGAATAACGAATGATAACTCTCTACATTTTTACTTGGAGCTTAAGCATAGAGATCCACGTATCACAACGTATGCATTACGTATCAACATGATTGTGGTCTTACAATCCACAAATTACACAGACAAGCGACGAGTTCTCCATTACTGTATAAGTAAGGATGGACAAGATGATTATCACATTACAAATTTCAAAAAATACAATACGAGTTACATCTAATTGAAACGACGTAGGATGCCGGATGTTACCTTGAATTTTCAGATGTCGAATCTTGAAAAAATGTTCCAATTGAGCCAAGTTATAGAATGTAGTAGTATGAAATCGCATGGTGATTATTCAATGGGGGACAATGATTGTTTTTGGCCATCATCAGTTTTTTGAATTTCTTATATAATTTAGGAAATAACATTAATGGTGAACGAGAAATATGTTGAATTCAAAAAGTGCCAGTTACATAATGTGGTGGATGGTCTAGTTTTAGAAGGAAGTATATGTAAACATATTTAACTCCTGTTTGGTTCGGATTAAAATCTATATTTTAATCCAAGTCAAAGTTAACGATTAATTTTAACCACATATTTTATAGAACTCACAACTTTTCAATCACACATTTCAACAACTTTTATTAAAATCTACAAAAAATCTAATTTTTATTCCCACCAAACAAGGGCTTAATATGTCCTCTAGTATTTTTGGTTTAAATAATTTAACATAGTAAATTATGAAATCTTTATTTTTATTTTGTAATGATGTAGATAAGAAAATCTTTGAAATCCATAACTCTATAAAGAAGCCGACCAAAAAAGTTATTTATTTATTAATTAGAGCCCAAATACAAATCGCGACCCAAATTGAACCGATCCAATTGAATTTGGCTTGAGTTGAATTGATTTAAAATATGGAAAAATTCATATATAAAAGATTAAATATAACACATTTCAAAACTAAAAACTAGGTTTAAAATTTCACAAATTAGATTTTTTTTTAAAATTCTATTCATAAACTAATTAATTAAATATATATTTTATTAATTAAATATATTAATGTCACAATTGTATACATTTTGGTCACAAATTATAAATTGACCGGTCACAAATTATTTCTTGATTACAATAAAAAAGTTTATAAGTCACAAATTATTTCAGAATAACAAATCAAAAGTGTTATATGTCATAATTTATTCATCAGTCACAAATTTATTAAATTAATATGTTACATATTATTTATTGATCATAAATTACAAATTTTACAAGTCACGACTTATTTTGTGGTCACAAAATATCTAATTAATTAATCACAAATTAATTTTCGATCACAGAGTATCAAATTATTAGTTACAAATTAATAAATTTTTAGGTCACACATTATTTATTAGTTAGAATTTATTGGTCACAAACAATCAAATCATTTGTAACCACCACCAACACTTATGACCACCATCTCACCACTGCCAGCGCCACATCATCGTCAAAACCACCACCATCGGACCACCACTACCACTTCCCGACAATAAAACCATCATCTTAAACATCGCAGCCAACATTGTCATCAACATCGCCGCCGCACCACCACACCAAACTGCCAACATCACCACCACCATCCATACACCGCTAGACCACCACCATTATCGCCACCACCACCGCATTCAATCCACAACCATAGCAATTGCCACCACCATCTCACCATCACAACCCACCAAAAATTACAACTTTCACTTCCTATATCTTCATCTTCATCTTCACAACACCACCCCTACCTAAAATCCCCAAATCGTCGTTGTCGCCGCCATGACATCAACAAATCCACAACATTATAATCTTCACATCAATTTCTTTAGTGTTATATGCCACCAAGAAGGCAACACTATAATCTCTACGCTGTTGCAACACTAGTGAACGGTTGCTGCAACACCTTGCGCGGCGCTGAAAATAGCTCAGAATGGTGCTTCTGTTAGCATCACCGCCTCCATCACAGCAACACACCTCTTTGCGCAAAGGTCCGAGAAAGAGAGAGGTCGAGGAGGGAGACTGACCGGTGTCCAATAGAGTCATAGAGAGAGGTTGGGGGGAGAGAGAATAGATAGATATAGGGAGAGAAAGAAAGAAGAGAAATGGAAATAATTATGGTTTGGTTAGGGTAGAAAATGGTGGGTTGAATATGTAGAATAATTTAATTTTTATAATATTATTATTATTTAATATTTGATTAATATTTGATTTTTGAAAAGAAAACTTTTAAATCTGAATTTTGAATTGTATAGTTTAAAACTAGGGATGAGTGTAATTTCTACTTTCAAATATGGCGTTGGCTCGATTTCATTGTTGAGTTGGGCCTAAAATTGACCCAACTTGACCCACGCCCAAGCCTATGTAAAAGTATTGCTTTCAAACGAAAAATTGAAATATTGGTTTTAGAGGAATATGAGGTATTTTTCCACAAAAGTTATAAAATGAGATGAAATGGTAAAATATTGATTTTCAATGACAAGGTATATTTTCCAAAAAAAAATTAAAAAAAAATAAAAAATGGGATATTTTACAATTGTTTTAATAAAATATAGGATTGTTGTCAATTTTGCCCATAATTCTTCACGGAAGATATATAGATTTTAGATTTGAGTCATTTAAAAAATCAAAACCCCATATGAGCTCGCAAAATTTAAATGAATGATGATACTTGTACATAAGTAGTTATATAATGGTTTACATAATGTGGTGTAAAAATGAGAGTGGAGAAGTTATCTTATCTATTTTTTATTTCTTTTGCTTAATTTTTTTTTGATTCAATCATATCTCAACACATCATGTGTATGTAAACTTATTATATACATGTTGCACAATCGAATTTGAATAGTATCGATCAGCCGACCTCAAATTACACCTTTCTCCTCACAACAAAAATGAAATAACCGCAAATGAAAACAATTTAAGAGTTGGGTCAAAGATGAGGCAAATGATTGATGAAGTATAGTGCAATATGGACAAAAGGAAGATGCTGCTAAAGGCTGAATTAGCAATGATTATGATGGTGAATATTGTGAGACTCAATGGCCTGTTGTTTTGAACTGGTCACTTAGGGGCCGGAAAGGATGACCATCTTCATCTTTCTCGTTTTAGGAAGGAGTAACGTAAACAACCACCCACCTCAACCCCATATTCTTCTTCTTATTATTATTATTATTTTTTTTTTTTACTTCGAGTAATTTAAATGTACAAAAAAAAAAAAAAGAATTAAATACATTGGTAAGTGTTGTCATGTAAATTTTAATATCGTAATATAATCTATGTTAACAGAGTACAACGTACCAGACGCACCCGTAATGTTGTCACGTTTGTACATTTGCAGTTAAATAAATTTGAAAGAGTGAGTGGATCTAGAAAAAGATAGGAAGAAGAATAGTTGTCTGTGTTTGGCTCATGAAATTCTTGCAAGGCATAAATTGACAGTTGAAAAGAAGAGCAATACAGTGTAACTGAAGGTTTCTTCCAGTTAGTCTATCACGTTAATCTCGGCCATTCTATCTCTTCTTCCCAATCCTCTTCCAACCAACACGCACATACTCTCTTTAAAACACGCACATACTATCTCTTTAAAACACACGCACCCTCAAGTCTAAAAAAAAAAAAAAATTGACCCCTTTACAGTGAAATTCAAAAGTGTTAATAAGGTAAAATAAAGTTAGTAATTTTATTTAATCATCGTCTTGTTCTTTTTAGTGATTGTAAAACCTGAACTCGAACCCGAACCCGAACCCGAACCCGAATCAGAACTCGAAGTAAAGATATAAGTGACAAACTTCTTTATTTATATCGGTTTATCAATAATGTGAAATGGGAAGCATCCTGAGGAGGGGCTCACTGTCCAAGATTGACTAAGCTAAACAATATTTTTGCAATGCGGAAGGACGAAACCCTTGTGGAGTTACTGCTCTCTCCATCTCTACCCATTCAAATGTTTCCTTTGAAGCCATCACTTTTTCAGACACCATCAGATCGCAACATACTGCAACTAATGATTATGAGAAAACCCTAGCTAGGCACAGAGAAGCCTTGCCCAGCTACGGCTATGTTAAATTCATTATACATTTACTGGTTGTGTATGGTGTCAGTGGCTGATCTAAGTCTGAGACTCAGTTACCAGAAAGAGATAGCCCAGAGACAGTGAGAAGAGTTTCTGGAGACTGAAACATATCAGAGATTCGCCATTAACTTCACTGAATAACGGTCCAAATTAATCGCTGATCCCAAAGAGATCGAAGCTAAATGGATAGAAGGAAGAATGAAACAAAAAAAATACTTACTTTTTATTCCCTCAAAAGAATAAAAAGGTGGTCTAATTTATACTTCAATAGTTGAACTCCGTGATTAAAAAATATTGATTAGATGCTTGTACTGAATTGAAGTTCAATATTTAAGAGATTTTTAATCTTAAAACATTACTATTTTCCTCAATTTGCACCACAAAAGACAGAAGAACAGACTTACACAAAAGATAACATCTTGACTGAACCTATAGAATTACGAAATGGAAACCACGAGATGCCTATACAGATAAAGATAAATTCTAGCTAGATTTTTACTTCCATGGAAGTGAACTGTACTGATTCAAATTGTTCCACGATGCCTGAATTTCATTCCAGTAGCTGCTGTTTTCATTTGCATTGGCATTACCGTTGGGTGGGATTGGAGTAACTGGTACATAAGAATTATCAAAAAACCACTCGGTCGATAAATTTACACTTGATTCCTCTTTTCTTGAACTGCCAATTCCACTAGCTTCTTTTTTTGCAATTTCCAGGTTCTGAAACAAAATAGCTTCGGGTTTCTGAATCTGAGGTTCAGGATTTACAGATGAGGCACAGTTTTCCTTCTGATTCTCTTCAACAAAAAGCATAGCCAACCTTTGTTGTTGCAATTTCCAGTGCAAATCTTGGTTGATAGAACTCAAGGACTCTATAGAAGTTTCAAGATTACTGTGAACATTCAAAGAGCCGCCGTCAATTTCTTGAAGCCTTAGAGTACTGGTTTCTCCATGTTTGAGTGAAGAAGATAAAGGAAAGTTGAACCCCAACATAGGAGAACTTCCTGAAGGATCAAGACTGAAACAAGGGTTTGATGTAATTGCAGAAGTAAAATTATTTGAGATATTCCCAAAAGATGAAAACTGGTTAAAAAGACCGGTATTTGGATAGTGCAGCCTAGGGAAATTTAACCCTCCAAGATGGAAATCCATGGGTGTTGAGATACCTTGAAAGAATTCCAATCCACCAATACCAGATGATCCAACTGAGTCCTTCGAATCCCCAGAAATTCTAGAATTAGAAGCCTTCATTTTCTTGCTTTTCCGGCAGCCACCGCCAATGGGCACGTTGCGCAAAGCTCCTCCTCTAGTCCAGTACCTTCTACAAGTTTTGCAGAAATGCCTTGGCTGTGTCTGACTGTAATTGTTGTAGTAGCAAAACTTTGTGTTTGATGAATCACATCTGGGGCACTTGAGAGTCGTTTCTTGAGGCTTTGCTGCGGTGCTTTTCCGGCCTTTCACTCCACTTTTTTCATCTTTTCCGACCGACTCGACCTTAACTGCATTATTATCCTGTGACATCCTTTGAGAACTAACCCTGATTTACTAGAATTTGTAAATAATTGTAATTATATAAAAGAGAAAACTAGATGGGGTAGTTCAGTTTCCTTTTGAAGAGGCAAAGACGCCGAAAATTCATTAGTTTCATGCATGGGGTTGATAGAAATGAAAGGATGTTGATGGGTTCTTGTGATCTTCAGCAAGAAGGAACAGCTTATAAGCTGAGTTTGGAGTTCAGATCTGAGAGAATTAATAGAGAGAGAGGGGGACTAGGTATATATGTAACCCTCTATAAAGTGAGGGGATATATGAGACAAAAAGAAATTACCTGAGAAATAATAAATAAATGAAATGAAAGCTAAGAAAAAAAAAAGAAGAGGAGATGAGACCCACATGACACATGCCCTATGCTGTGCAATAAATTGTAGAGAAATTATGGTGCAATCCTCCAATTTATCACCTCTTATTATATTGGTCCCTAATGTTTCAATTTGTTGCACAAGTACTAGTTCAAATTAATGGAGGAGGCGAAATAAGTCTTTTGCCGCCCCACTGGGCGTCAATGTGAAGTTCCATATACATAAATAAAGTTAATAGTAGAAGGAAAAGAACAAAATTACAATGACCTCAAAGCCCTTTGATTCCTTTTCAACAAAATTTCACATTTTAAAGATATATTAAACAGAAAATATCCATTATAAATAAAATTAAAAGTTTAGGGGTTGTTCTCTTCGTATTTAGTTTTTTCGTTTTGAGTTTTAAAATCATTTTGATTTTTGTGTTTTGAGTATCCATTTTGAAATTGTTAAAAATGTATATTTTTTTTTGTCATTTTCAAAAACCCAAAATTGAAAAACGTGTTCTCTTCCGTCTCTTTCTTCCCGTCTCTCTCTCTCTCTCTTCGTCCCTATTTCTTTCTATCTCTCTCTCTCTCTCTCTCTCTTCTTCCCGTCTCTTTCTTCCCCTCCTCACGACACCTCGCAAGGCTGTCGGCTCCGAGGATCGGTTCTTTCTACTGTTGGGTGTGGTGACATTGGTTGGATGCAGCACCGGTGGTTGTAGGTGTGGTGTGTGGTGGTTTTGGGTCCGTGGTTGGTTGGTTGTGGTGGCTATGTATTCAAAAATTGGAGCAGTTTCTGAATCAATTGGTGCAATTGACATGTAACAATCTGAATTAATTGGTGCAATTAACATGTAACCCATGGTCCTATGTGGCTGCTGAAGACTCGATTGGGGCCAATTTGATGATTCGATGTTGTGGGGATGAGGAATTGAAGCAGATAGATTCGGAATCGGTGTTGGTCCGTGAGTGGTTGGTTGTGGCTATGGCTGTGGTTTTTGGGAATGGCGGTGGTTGTGGCTGTGGTGTGGTGGTGGCTTTTCTTCTGATATTGTGGTTGTGGCAGTGGCGGTGTTTGTGGGTCGCGACGTCACCGATGGTGGTTTTGGCGACAGCGGCGGAGGTGTGGTGCGGCGGTGATGGCGGTGGTTTTTGTTGACGGTGTAAATGATGACACTCAAAACGTGTTTTGAAAATTTTGGTTTGATTTTAACTAAAAATATCAAAAACTTGAATGTCTCAAATCAAATGATAAGGACTAACTTGCTATAGAACCTCTAGTGCAACTGTCCCTAAAAATAATCAACCTCTAGTGCAACTGTCCCTAAAAATAATCAATGTTTGGTTGAGTGTAACTGTTGCGTGAAATCTCAATGTAGTCTCACATGATTTGCAATAGTCAAATCATCAACGATATGTTTGCAAAAAAGCAGTAGAAATCTATATATAAAATTTTAAATTTTTTTTCTTATTTAGCTCCTTAGCAGCTCAGTTAGAATTTGGATTAGAATCGATTTATTTATATTAAAGTTAATAATTAATTTTAATTATATATTTTATGAATCTATAACGTTTTAACCACACATTCTGTAGTTTTTAATAAATTTTGATGAAAGTTGATAAACTATGTGATTAAAAAATTGATAAAAATTATGAATCTTATTAAATATAAGATTGAAAATGAATTTAAATAAGAAAATGGGCTAGACATTGATTTCCCACAACACAAATCACAGGGTAAAGAACCTATGGACTCAAAAACCCTACTAAGATTACATCCAGTGTACTTCGAGTTGGGGTGGTTGGGTTTTGCATGCAAGCATTCAACATCACTCTC
The DNA here is from genome assembly GCA_903798385.1 of Fraxinus cuspidata. Taxonomy (NCBI): domain Eukaryota; kingdom Viridiplantae; phylum Streptophyta; class Magnoliopsida; order Lamiales; family Oleaceae; genus Fraxinus; species Fraxinus cuspidata. The sequence goes on from CAIGRP010035193.1 coordinate 24,100, forward strand.
AATATATATTCTTTAAGGAATGGTGATGATCATTCATCAAAGGGTTGATGTGATGTGATAGAATGAAGGGTTTGGCAAGTGCAATTATCGAAGAGTGGCAGACGAATAGTATAAATTAGTTTATTAGTAGGCAAGTAAAAATAGCAGCAGCAACTAGGTCGGAGGTTCAGACAAGACCACGGGCCGACAACCGATGTGGGGTTCGCCAGTCCACCGGACCTTTGTCTCTTCCTTCCCATGTAACGTCCCTTTTCACAATTTTAACCCCACAAATACAATTGTCCCCCACGGCCCCACCCCTACAACCGGTGGTTCCATAAAGAAATTCACACGAGTAAATACCAAATAATAACGACTAAAGAGTAAAGACCCCATCTCATTTCGTCGATGGCACCTAATTATTTAAGGGTAATTTGGATTTGTAGTCCTAAATACCATTGCATATTGAGAAATTGTCTAACTTGAAAATATTTGAAATTTTGGCCAAATTTGATGTAAATAGAGAATTATATTCTTTTTTAAAAACTGACACTTTTTTGTGTGACTTAGATTTCGTAGTACAAGGTGGTTGATGCAAATATTTCAAGACAAACATAATATCTTCTAAGAGAAGATTTATGCGTGGAGAATGCAATTATCCTTTATGTATTAGTAATCATGGGACATAAAGAAAAAAATAATCCAATATGAACGAATGTTATTAGGGTTTTAAATTGAAGAAAAAAAAATTGGTTGTACTTTCTTAAACAAAAATATGAAGTGCATTTTGGAGCTTCAACCTTTTGCAACCGAATGTAATTGTTTCTTTAAGCAATGGTTTGAAATTTTGTTGATTATTCGTTCCAACATTGTAATGGACTATGATGAAGAGTTTCTTGTATAGTTGCTACCATTAATACAATATGTAGCAAGCCTTTTATTCATATTTAAAGCTTCAATAAAATTGAAAACAATAATCTTAATCATTCTAAGTATTTATAATAATACTCGAACAAATGAACAACAGATAAGGTGTTTATGATACTTTTAACCCGATTCATCATTTAATAAATGAACTTGAAATCTTGACATCATAAGCATCAATTTATTATTTTTTCAATTATGAAATATTTTTAATTTGCCCCTACTTTTACACTAAGATAACAATGTTGAGTTCGAACAATGAAAAAAAAAGAAAAAAAAACTTACATATGTATCGATCGAGATGCCCTAGGTTCCATACCACTGCCGCAAAAACATTATTGCACTACTAACGGTCCTGAATCAAAATCTCACTTAAATTTTTGTCCTTCTTAATTTGAAAATAACGTTTTAAAATAAAAAATTCACTAAATGTAAAAGATAATACAATGTAAAAAGTTCATATAGATCCCACATAAATCATAATATATTAGCATTGGGAAGTCTTGTAATTGTTATATAACACCCAAAGGCACCACATCATATGCTGTTGATAAGAAATTTTATGTCTCAAGGGTTGTCTCACAGTCAACCCCTTCTCTCCGGCAAAAGACTCTAAAGGGTTCCTTAGTACTTAGCCAAGCACAATGTTCTCAAAGGATGAAAATCTCGTCACCGTGATTCAGAACAGGTGCCTATCGTTTTGCATTAATCATACTTCAGAGGGCATTAATATTAGTGGACATGCATTAGTGAACGTAGTGTTGGCATCTCCTTGTGAGCATTTGCTACTGAATTGCAGGAAAAGGGCTTGAGGATTGCTTGTCAACATAATATGTACTTTGGGTGGTAAACAGGAATTCAGAGTTTCAAAGAGGTTAGCGTACTCTCAGCACTGTTCTCTTTTCTTCTCTTCGAGTTTCTTGCCATATTGATTTCCAGAATGGTATTTGTTATCTATTAACGAAGCAAGTTAACTAACAGTATGTTGGTGGAAACACATCTTTGGAAGTAAGAGATAGAGACCCATTTAAAGACAAGTAACTCGTTTACCAAAATTAATAGTTGAGGATGATCTATTATTACAGCTTACATCAGGGGCTGACCAGCACAAAAGTTCAGTTCAGATAGACGTTGATCATTGACCGTCGACAATTAACGATCATTAGAGCAAGATCAATTATTAATATTTAATTAAATAATATTAAAAATTATTCAATATATATGTAAACGCATTTAAACATAAAAATTATAATATATATATGAAAACATAATTCAATTAATCACCAGCAACAAAAGAAACTAAAGAGCATGAGGTATGTGTGCGTTTTTGCAGCTCTACTGATTTCTTTTCTCATTATTTTCATAAGATAGATTATTCAGGAACACAATATAAACTAAAGAGCCTGCCCTGCATTTAATTTAGCTGTCTGATTTCTACTATTTTTCATGTTTTTCTCCTGCGAAGTAGCAAGTTATTTTCAAACTGGCAAAGAATATCATTACCTATTAGATTTACATTCTCTACATGATTCCTAACTCTAATGTTCTGTACTGTGTTTTTTAGACTTTGTATAAGTTTTTCTTGTTGGATCTTTATGCTGGTGCTCTGGGCTTGTTTTTGTTAGTTTCTCCGGGTTGCAGAACAGAATGGAGATGAGGTACAAGAGGAAGTAAAAATGAGGTCCAGGTAGAGGAACATGATGATGGCCACGAAGGAGCAGTTGTGGTAGATGATGACTCTATGGATGGTGCCTACTAGTCAACAGTAACTGTTTCTCATAAGATAAACTAAAGGTAGTATGTGGCACTAATTAAACTACTTGGCTACATCATAGATAATCTGGGCGAGGCCCACGCCTTACACAGCGGTGCAGATGATCCAGTTGTATAGAGGCGACCCCTTCTTCCCATAGGACGAGACTGGACCGACCCCATTTTGGGTAGACCTTCATGTACGAACTAGTCCTAATGAGGCGGTTGCAAGATCTTTAACAGATCTTGTGGTGAATGATTGGCAAGACAATTCACTGCCATCGTCGTCTCTGCACACCTATACGGTTAAATCCAAACTGCTAAGCTAGGACTTATGGATACGAAAATGGCTCTAGGATTTAATGCCTTGATTGATTGAAGTATGCGACAAGAACTGTCAATCAGCTTGATAAGGCCACGTTCCTTGTCATCCGACGGGCCTCGTTTACCTTGCTTAAGTATAAAAGCTCACACTTAATACCATTCAAATGTAATGTAACTTTAGACTCTCAAAGCTATAATCTTGCAACATACATTTTCTAGTTTTTCATTCCTAAGCCGACCCTCTTTTTATTGATTGGAGGCTCACGTCTAAAGCTCTTCCACACCCTAAATTATTTTCTCAACCGACTTAACCATCGGAGTGCACACAGCTAACTCCATTTCCCCTGGAGAAGGCCATGTGTGATTAAGGTTTGTCCAAATATGCAGGAATCCAGATAGCGTGGATGTGAGAGGCCTTGGGATCTGTTGGCTACATCATAGGTACATTTTTTGGGGTCAATAGATTGACGCCTTATGTGAGAAATTGATACCATAACCACGAACATCCTTGTGGTAAAAGCCATCTGAAGCAGAATCTTGAAGAAGGGTTAGGTCATTGAAGAAGGACCATCACAAAGAAAAGGAACACAAAAGACGCCTACTTTTAACTCAAAGTCAAACATTTGCTATGAGTTCCAGCCACCAATGATCGTATGGTAGAAATAGACAGCAAGAGGCCTCTGAAGAAGAGGTCCTCCGCGCAAATGTGAACATACGTCGCCCCCATCACCAACACAAACGAGACGGTCCCACAATACGCCTAGCTAGAGAAGTAGGGAAAACGACTGTAAATATGAGAAACATTGCCCAACAGAATGCAGTCTTGTAGTAGTTACTCATACAAATATGCCAACATGCAAGATCCCAGGCGCGTCGACATGGAATGTTTCCTCAAGATGGTGAAGAGAATGACACAGCAACATACTCTAAATGCATAGCATGAATGACAACCCAACGGAAAGGGAGGTGGAAGTAGATATCTCCACTAACTACGTTACAAGTCGACCCGACAATAACATGCCACAAGAGGAAAACTTTCCACCAGAGTACACTCAAGGGCACGAGCCTCAAAGATCCAACAGCGTTTTCGATCTAATTGGACCCTCAAAGCCTAGAAATAGGTCCCATTAGTTACCTCATGCTCAAAGAGGACAAGAGCAATACCAAGAATATGAACCACATGGGGTTCCACCTCTACCTAGAAATAGGCGAGAGAGAAGAGACGAGGTAAATTTGAGAAATCAAGCAAGAATGTCACAACTCCCTCGTTATTAGGCAGAGGAAAATGATCCCGATTTCAAGTCATTTCGTGCCCCCAAAGATACATAAATACGAAGGGAAAGGTGACCCGATAAAACACATCAACAGCTATAAGACCCAAATGTCTCTACGAGGAGCTTTGCTGGCGCTAAAATGCAGAGCTTTTCATCTCACACTAATGAGGGATGCAGAAATTTAGTACTACCGCATCCCAGCTAGCAGCATCAGGAGTACCGGACCTTAAAAAGGCCTTTCTAAACCAGTACCTGTCTAGTAAGAAGGGAAAGCCCCCACCCAAAGGCTACAAGATATGAGACAGCAGGCAGGTGAAACCTTGAAAGGCTACTTGGCTTGCTTCACAGACGAGATGACCTATTGTGAATAGGTTACGGATAGAGAGGCCCCTCTGCCCTAAGAGAAGGCCTCAACATGAATGCCTTGTTCTGGAGAGACGTGCAAAACAAAAATCACGCTTCTTATTATGCCTTGGTGGAAATGATGAGAAGCGAAATTCTTAATGAGGAGCTGATTGATCATCGCAATAGAACCTTGCTGAGACTCTCCCTACCGTAAAGACAGCAAAGAGGCCATGTTTTCCACTTGGTAGACCAGCAATGGACCCAAGCGGGACACACAATAACCCCCACCTCAGGCCAAGCATTGGCCACAACCATGCTAAATGCAGTATCCTCTCTGGCGTATGAAGAGGTTGGACCTGAGGCTCAAAGGCAATCGAATCCATCTAGGACAATAGGCAAAAGGATAAACAGAGAGCCTCGAGATAGGTAATACTGCACATATCATCGAACCAATAGCCACAACACTGAGAATTGTATGTCCAGCCCATATCATGAAGAACCAACTGGCCCCCGCATTGAGGATAAAGACGCATGTCACTATAAAGAAGTGCACCCTAGCCTAGATGAGAGAGCCTAAGCATAACGAGGCAAAGTGACACCGCAGGAACGAATCACTTCGGTAGGAGCCCGAGGGAGACGGAAACATAACAAGAAGACAAAGGCCCTGGAGGGAACCTCCTGCAAATGCTGATAATGCCCCATCAGGAAAATTGACACCATCATAGGTGGTCCACACATAAGGGGTTCCAAGTACGCCCATAAGAACTATGCAAGAGAAGCAAAGGACCCTTCTATGACAAGCTACTTGATCAATAGGAATGGTCGCGGATTTGGGAACACCCCACCAATAACTTTCTCCCCAGCGAACAATGTAGGAGTTCATTACCCACACTATGACGCACTGGTGGTACACGCCATCGTAGTCAGGAATGGAATGAAGCGCATGTTAGTAGACTATGGGAGCTTCGTTAGTATTCTCTCAGCACCACCTTCGACAAAATAATGGTCGACCACGAGCTCGCCCCTATGACTGCTCCCTTATATGGCTTTACTAGTGACAACATTGTCCTCAGATGGAGGATTACATTGGCAGTAGAGATGGGAGAACCCCATTTAAGGCTCATCACTTCATGGAGTTCCTAATTGTAGACCTCTGAGCTGCCTACCACGGAGTATTGGGGTGACCCGCTTTAAAAGAACTCGAGGTTGTAACTTCCATACACCATTGATGCATGAAATTTCCCACTAAGGATGGGATTGCCACGGTGCGAAGGGATCAGATGTGATCAAGGGAATGCCACCTTAGCTCCTGAAGGAAATTCGAGCTCTACAGTGTAAATATGGTCTCGATGGATGTCGAAATAGTTGACATACCTGAAGAAGGTCTTATCACTGAACAAGGGGAAGACGTCAACATGATAGACGCCCCTGAAGAAGGGATCATTGATGTGGATTTGGACCCTGGGTCAAGTAATCAAACTCTCAGATGACCCCGGTAGAAGAGTTTGAATCTTTCCCTATAAACTTACATGACCCCACAAGGGCGTTACAAATAGGAAATGAGCTTGAATCAGAAGAAAAAAACCAGGTTTAAGGATTTTCTACTTAACAACTTTGACATATTTGCATGGAGACACGAAGACATGGTGGGCGTTGATCCCAAGGTCAGTTGCCACAGACTTAATGTAGACCTAAAGTTTACCCTTCACAGACAAAAAATGAGAGCCCTGAACCCAAAAAGATACGTAGCCCTGAAAAAGGAGGTGCAAAAACTCATATCTAACAGGTTCATCACGAAGGCAGTATACCCAAAGTGAATATCCAACCCCGTCTTAGTAAAGAAAGCCAATGGCAAATGGAGAGTTTGTACAGACTTTTCCAATCTCAACCAAACTTGTCCAAAAGATAGTTTTCCGCTTCCAAGAATCGACCATGAAGTCAATTCTACTGCAGGCCACAAACTTTTGAGTTTCATGGATGCATACTCTGAATACAACCAGATCCCCTTGCACCCAATAGACGAGGAAAATACCTCGTTCATCACTGATAAAGGTCTCTATTGCTACAAAGCCATGCAGTTTGGTTTGAAAAATGCTGGCGCAACTTATCAACGGTAGTCAACAGGATGTTTTCCGAATTCATAGGCAAAACAATGGAGGTATACGTCAGTGACATGCTCGTAAAGAGTCTTAGGTCTGCAAACCACATTGAACACTTGGAAGCTACCTTCAAGATCCTGAGGGAATATCGGATGAAGCTGAATCCATTAAAATGCACTTACGGTGTAGCTTTTGGAAAGTTCTTGGGTTACATGGTTAACCAGCGAGACATTGAGGCTAACCTTGAGAAAATTAAGGTCTTGCTAGACATGAAATCTCCCATTAAGCCCAAAGAAGTACAACTTTTGATAGGGCACTTGGCAGCACTGAACCGCTTCATTTCCAAAGCTACGGATAGACCCCTTTCTTTAAAATCTTAAAGGGGGGAAGGTTCCAGTGGAGCGAAGAATGTGAAGAGGCATTTTAAGGGCTGAAGAAGTACTTGGGCCAAGCCCCTCTTTTCTCAAAGCCCAAGAAGGGAGAAGTGTTGCTATTATATCTGGCTGTAAGCGTCGAATCTGTGAGTTCAGTGCTGGAAAGGAAAGAAGGCGACACTCAGCTACCTGTCTATTACAGAAGCAAGGCTTACATGACAGCTGAGACACGTTATACTGACATGGAAAAGCTTTTCTTGTTTCTTATGATCACTTCTAGGAAGTTGAGGCCCTACTTTTAGGCCCATAGGGTACGTGTATTGACGAGCCACCCCCTCAAGTAAGTGCTTCAAAAGCTAGACGCTTCGAGGAGGCTGATAAAGTGGGCTGTGGAATTAAGCAAATTTGACATTTCATATCAACCAAGAACCTCAATGAAGGGGCAAGTAGTGTCAGATTTTATAGTAAAATTCACAGAGGCAACAAATATCAATGTAACGATGGAACCGATAGACCCCCCTAGCTTGGAAATTATTTGTCGACAGGTCCTCCGGAGAAACGGGATCAGGGGTGGTGTGCTGTTGGAAAGCCTAGAGGGTCACAAGCTTAACTGTGCAGTGAGGTTTAGCTTTAAGACCTCCAACAACGCAGCTGAATACGAGGTGCTTCTAGCAGGCCTCAGATTGGCCAAAGAAATGTAGGTCAAGAACTTTGCAGTTTGCAGTGACTCCCAGCTAACCTAAGCTAGGTCAGCGGCAACTTTGAAGCTAAAGATAAGGGCATGGCAGCGTCACTAAAGAAGGTTATGGACCTGATCCTGTGCTTTGAAAAGTTTGAGCTGACCCAAATCCCAAGAACAGAGAACATGCATGTGGATGCCATATCAAAATTGGCCAGTAGCAAAGACTCAGAGTTGCTTAAAAGTATACCAGTTGAATACCTCCCTAGGCCCTCCACAACCAAAGTAAAAGATGTGATGTGGGTTGAAGGAATCCCACAAATGGATGCAACCTATTATATCTTATCTCAAAGATCACATCTTGCTAGAAAGTAAGGAAGAGGCCCATAAGCTCAGGCGAAAGACCGCTCACTATGTGCTCTATGACGAAGTACTCTATAAAAGGGGCTTTTTATCCCCCTCTTACGGTGCACTGGAGGGGATGAGGCTAATTACGTCCTATGAGAAATCCACGAAGGAATCTGTGGCAACCACATAAGAGGCCCAACTTTGGCCCATAAAGTGCCAAGGCAAGAGTACTATTGACAAACTTTAAAAAAAGATGCTGTACAATTTGTGAGAAGGTGCTACAGGTGCCAGCGTTTCTCCTCCATTCAAAGACAACCATCCCAAGAGTTTATCCTAGTATCCAGTCCCTAGCCATTCGCCAAATGGGGGGTCGATCTAATAGGCCACATGCCAAAAGGAAAGAGAAGCATAAACTATGCGATTGTCGCCATTGATTACTTGAATAAGTGGGTCGACGCAGAACCATTGGCTAAAATAACTGAAAGCAAAAATTGTGTGATGAACTAGGTATCAAAAATCACTTTTCCTCCCCTCACATTCCCCAGAAAAATGGCCAAGTAAAGATAGTTAACAAGACTATAAAACATTTCTTGAAAAAGAAGCTTGATGCATCAAAGGGGGTGTGGGTGCACAAGCTTCCCCATGTATTGTGGGCAATTTGCACCTCCAGTCGAACGCGATGGGAGAGACCCCCTTCTCTATGGCGTACGGTGTTGAAGCCATGAGCCCAGTCGAATTGGGCTTTTCTTCACCTCGCCGTCTGCAATTTAACGAAGTATCTAATGATGAGAAAAGGTAATGCGAGTTCAATTTCCTTGAAGAAATGAGAGATGGTTTGCAAATTAAACTGACCTTCTATCAAAGGAAAATGGTAAGTACTACAATGCCAATGTTACGAAGAAATCATTCTTAAGAGACGATGTTGTGCTCAAAAGGATTTTTCTGTCTTTTAAAGGCGTTGGCACGTTGGGTCAGTTCGAGAAGGCCCCTACCGTATATCAGGTGACGTTAGGCCAGGAACCTTCTTAATTGAGAACTTAGATGGAAAGGTGGAGCCCCATCCTTGGAATGTCGAACATCTAATGATGTATTATTTGTAAAGGTCCTAATAATTGTTTATGTACCTCTTATGACTCATGAATGTACCTTTTATTTTTAACTATGACAAGCTCATATGTTAGGTGAGACAAGCTCATACTGTTTTGATCAACTACAATAGTTATTGCGATCACATATATATCGTTCAAACTAAAGTATGGCGAATCCACATGTAATCTAATCAAAATAATTACGACGAGCTCTCGTTATTTGTTCCAAATCAAATATAGTGAGTTCATGTGTCAAATTAACTACCTTAATCATGGCGAGCCCATGTGTTGCTTCAATTAAAATAATTATGACAAGGTCGTACATTATGGCGAGCTCATGCGTTCCGATTGTTTATCAAATTCAATTATGGTGAGTCAATAAATTAACTTCTGAGTGACGAGCTCATGTGTTCTAATTGTTTAATCAAATTCAGTTATGGTAAGCCCATAAATTGTTAACTTATTAATTAAAAATGATAAGATCATACATTATGGTTGTTTATTAGAGTACAAATATGGCGAGCCCATGAACCTTAATCAAATCGAGAATTGGAAAAATTCATTCACAATCAAATCAAATTCATTACAAGGAGAGGAGGGACATTATAAAAATGTTATAGAAAGTGGGGGAGCCTATCCTAAGAAGCATCAGCGTAATCCCGCTGATACTCTTCAGAAGCATCTACTTCTTCCACTACGTCTTCGACTTCGTTAGCAGAAGTAGACAACTCGGTAGACAAGAACTCTTCCCTTAGGGCAGCCAGATCTTGTTGAAGATGCAGCTCGATAAGCCTTACAAACTCTTCATTCTATGTGACTCCCCACCAATATATACCGATGCCATCATATTCGGTTGTCTCGTGGAAATGGGTAACATACTCGTTCACTACTGCCACCATACCCCACTTAACTGCTGCTTCAAATCATCCACCTCAGTAGTCAGCTCTGCGACTTTAGCTTTCAGTTCCCCCTTATCCTTGTTGGCCACCTCTAAGGCTAACGAACCAATTTGCTGCAAATTATGAAAGTTCTTCACTCGCTTCGTCAGAGCATTGAATTCGACTTTGTTGAGATGGACTTCATTCTTTAATTCATAATTTTCCTTAGCAATTGCGTCCACTCTTGAGTCTGTCTCGGCCGCTACATCTTGGAGGCCTCCATGGCTTCATTGGTCGAAGACGCCTCAGCCTTGACCCTATTAAGTGCCACCTTGGCATCTTCTGCCTTGGTGAGGTATTCCTTATTGAGGCACTACAGTCGTCTCAATTCCATTTGAACATTTAGAAGGAATCCTTGAGAGCGAGCCTATAGGGCGAGACCTGCCTCCACCATGTCCATTGCGTCACAGGTCTCGACATATGAAGAATACTTATCAGTCCAATATTTGTAGTGGACCATCATGATCCCTTGGACCTCGGTCGGGAACATCTCCATCACAGTGGAGGCAATCTCATCAGACCTTTCTCCCAAGAAGTTCTGAGCATTTCCCTCAGAAAGGGCACTTTTCGCCTCCTTGCCCGGCCTCTTCCTCACCAACTTAGCCCCTTCCTCATCCACATCTTCAACCTCCGTAATCTTTATGAAGGAAATGGGCTCGGCTTGGATGGGTTGGCGAAGTGATTCCCCAATAGTGATTTTGGCGTTTAGGGGGAGGATAAGGCCCGGTGTTCTTCAATAACACCAACTTCCTCTTACGAGGCCTTTCTAAGGAAGCCTCCCCTTCCTTGCCCTTCTCATTTTCTCCCTTTTCCTTTTCCACATTCTTCTTGGGAGGAGGTGGCAAATTCATCTTGGAAAGGCAGACCAGCTCATTCCACTGGTTCTTGTAAATAGATGACCTGGCATTCAGGGGCTTCTTTTTCTGAGCCTCTCCCAGGCTCCTTAGCTGGAGTAAGTTGGGCTTCACATACTCCTTCTTGTCAAGTTGCCTACAAGCAAAAGAAACATTTAGGAAAACTATAGAAGAAAGTGGTTGACAAGCAAAGAAGCGGACCATCATGTTTTACCCTTTATAGCCATCAGTTGGTGTGTGATGAAGAGGTTTCGCTTGTTGATGACGTTCTTAAAATACCTCTTCTCCGTAGGAAGCTCGTATATTGCCCGAATGATGGCCCACTTAGATGGCTCGAGCGCGAACCGATTAATTGTAGCTGCACAAAGCTTGCATTAAGCAAAAAATTAAAGGAGGCTAATATACTAAAGAAATAAAAAGCTAAAAGAAAGCTCAACTCACTATATTCGTGGTATTGGATGGTACGGTGATCTCTGAGACCACATCTCCTTCTATTGTCTGCCGCGACCTCTAACGAAAACTAGGATAACTTCCAATTCTTGATGGAGGTTGGGGTCCCTCAGATGAAAGGAGAGTGTGGGCCTAGGGGTTCATAAATACCACCCCTTACAATCATTTCACCCACTAGAGGCTCGATGTTGAAAAAGGGTTTGGAAGACATGTTGAGGCATATCATTGCCAAGAGTGACCTCCTGCTAAAGAAGAAAGACCCCTTCCAACTGGCTCCATTCATTTTGCACTAATTGGGTATGGGCTAGATTATATTGCCAAAGAATATACCTAAAAAAGGGATGCAGGGGCAGTTTCATCCCTCCACTCAAGATCGCGTAACACACTGCAACACACACTTTCTAGGAAAACAAGCTCTTTCCTCATGAGGGCGGTACCAACAATTCGATATTGTCGGGGATTCTAAACTTCTCCCTAAACCCTCGAGCTCATTCTCCTTTATACATGTTAACCACAAGGAGGTCCCCATCTGATGCTATGTCTATAGGGCTCTCTAGCATCATCCATGCGCTATGAGGGCCCACCTTACTTTCATGATTTGTTCAGTAGGAATCACTAGAGGAATGCCTGCCTCGGCACAAATCAATGCCATATTTACCACAAAAGACCCATCAGCCACATTCTTTTTTGAAGAAAAAGCCATCTAATTCAACAGATGAAAGAAATGCCTCGATAATGATAAATACTTACACAAACTCTAAGACCCAAGATTCGGAACGCTTGGAAACAAGAGAGAACAAAGTTGATCGTCGAAAACAGTAGGAAAATACGGTAAATGGGAATATTCTCAACACTCAAGGTTTAAAAGTTTCGTAAAGTGAAGAAAATGGGAAAAAATAGGTTTCAAGCCTTATATATATGTAGTGAACGAACCCTCACCATTGGATCTTCCTCCACTTTAATCTGGGTCGTCAACCTATAGTCCCATCTGTCATGTTAGTACCAAATGGCTCTTGCTAAAAATTCAAAGCAAGGGCACCGGATGAAGTCGTGTGAACACGTGCGTGAACTCACGTGGGCAGGTGGGCTCAGGTGTAAAATATCATCATCATCATTGCGCATTAAATGTGCACGTAGCTCGAGCCTAAGATATTGCCACACCACCAAGCTATTTTTATTGGGAATCAACGTGCCCTTCAAATCATTAGAGCACGCCACCTGGCAGGCTTCAGCTCAACATATGCTTTAGGGGTACGCTTAACACCTTTTAGCCTTATCATATGCTTTAACTCTTAAAGGGGCTCGACATATACTTCGAGANCCAAGCTATTTTTATTGGGAATCAACATGCCCTTCAAATCATTAGAGCACGCCACCTGGCAGGCTTCAGCTCAACATATGCTTTAGGGGTACGCTTAACACCTTTTAGCCTTATCATATGCTTTAACTCTTAAAGGGGCTCGACATATACTTCGAGAGCCTCGCCTAGCATCTTTCAGCCTTGTTACAGGCTTTAACTCCTAAAGTGGCTCCACATATGCTTCGAGATCATCGCCTAACATTTTTCAGCCTTATCATAGGCTTCAGCTCCTAAAGGGGCTCGACATATGCTTCGAGAGCCTCGCCTAGCATCTTTCAACCTTATCACAGGATTCAGCTATCAAATAAACTCGCCTTTTCACTCCCAGACCTTGCCACATGTCCCTTAGCCTCGTCATAAGCTTCAACTAATAGATTCATTTTCTAGACTAGAAAGTCTGCGCATTATATAAATAATCATACCTGAACTTCAGGGACCGTTGTTACTCATAAGATAAACTAGAGGCCACCTGTGACACTAATTAAACTATGTGGCTACATCATAGATAATCTATGGGAGGGCATGCCTTACACAGCGGTGTAGACGACCTTGTTGTATAGAGGCGACCCTTTCTCCCCATAGGACGAGACTAGACCGACCCCATTTTATGCAGACCCCCATGTAGGAACCAGTCCTGACGAGGCGGTTGTAAGATCTTTAATAGGTCTTGTGGTAAACGATTGACAAGACAATTTACTGCCATCGCTGCCTCTGCATACCTATGCGGTCAAATCCAAACTGCCAAGCTACAAATTATGGATACGAAAATGGCTCTAGCATTTAATGACTTGATTGATTGATGTATGGGACAAAAACTGTCAATCAGCTTGATGAGGTCACGTGCCCTATCATCCGACGAGCCTCGTTTACCTTGCTCAAGTATAAAAGCACACTTAGTATCATTCAAAGATCATGGAAATTTAAACTCTCAAAGCTATAATCTTGCTACATACAATTCCTAATTTTTCATTCCCAAGTCGACCCTATTTTTATTAATTTGAGGCTCACGTCCAAAGCTCTCCCACACCCCTAAATTATTTTCTCAGCTGACTTGACCGTCGGAATGCACACGGCTAACTCAATTTCCCCAGGAGAAGGCCATGTGTGATTAGCGGTTTGTGTTCATGCAAAACCCGCAAACGTACGAGATCGTTGACAAGAAATAGAATTGATGAGTTAAGAGTTATCGTCCCACAGGGAATAAATTTAATTCAAGTTTACTAATTATGTATGAAATTCGAATTGTGTAAAAACAATAGAAATTTTGATTTTGTTTTATGTTAAATTATC
>CAIGRP010035198.1:0-23687 GCA_903798385.1 Fraxinus cuspidata
ATATTTGAGATTGACACATATCCGTATCTCGTACTTGATCAGGTCATATTGACGAAAGGATTATAGTTTCACGGTAAACGAACAAGTTTGGTTTTGTCACATCACGTGACATTTCCCATTACATGTATTGCCCGAAACATTGCTAGATGTCAATTTGGGACGACGAATGTGAATTTGTGATAAATTAAAAGAGGCGTTTTAATTTATCGACTTTGATTAGATCAAAATAATAATTCACGTCGTTAGGCATCGTGATTGGAAACCTCATGGGTCACACACAAAAAAGAACCAGAAGAATGAGAATCACCAATTAATTAATTGACAAGTGTTGAATAATTAATTAATTGGATTGCTTATTAATATACCCGAATTAATTAATTAATTCATGGACCAGATTTAATTAATTTGATTAATTAAATAATGGATCGAGTTAAGTTTAAGAAACAGGTCAAGCTCACTTGAACTTATATTAATAGGCAGTTAGGGTTTGAAAAATAGTATGAAATAATTAATTATTCTTGCTAGCACAAGAAAATAAAATCCTAGCATTTATTCTTGTTCTCTGTGTGGATCACCATTGGAGACTGGACAATTGGATGCAATCGTGATAATTGAACTTCAAGAAAAAACAAATGAGTATGTGGAATTCATTAACTGTATTAATTATATCACAGTTTCTATCTAAACACAACGTAAATCCTTGGTAGGAATTGAATATTGTTTTAATTTCCATTGTGCATGATTGATTCGGTTCCCAACATATAAATGAGGCGGAGGGAGTAGCATATTGAAATTTGTATTTTATTAAATGAAAATATTGATAATTAAGAATAGAGAATGAAAACAGTTAAAATAGAAAGTCTCTTAGAGTTTATTTTTAAGCATTAATTTTTTAAAATAAAAAGTATTTTGTGTTTAGAGAGTCTCTTGGAAATACTATAATGACTCAATCTTAAGCTTTTAATTTATTTACCGTAAAAATTAGAGAACTGCAAAACCGTTGGTTGTTTATCAAAAGATCCCATATAGATTTTTCTAAGCCCTAACCCCAGTAGGATAATTAAAAGGGAAAAATCACATATAACCAACAAAAATAAATAATTCATAATATACCACAAGATAATTTATATACTATAAATACTTGATATCATAGTAAAGTAAACAAAAATTACTGACTACTATAATTTCTCTTATTTTTTGGCAACTGAAAGATATCAACGGCTAGGAAAAAGTAAGCTCTCGTTTGGTGCGCATTATCAACTGAAGAATGTATTTTTTTTTTTATGTGATGGGGAATATGTGATTGAAAAAGAAGAAAAAATTATTGATGTGATGTAAAATATTATTTTATTGAAAAATGTGTGATTGAAAATGAGTAGTAGAAATGAGAATGAAAAAAATAATATAACTCAAACATGGGCTAAACTTCCCAAAGCTAGGAAATTCTCATAGGTAGGACATTAAAAGTAAGAAATTGAAACAAAAAATTAAAAAAAAATTTACATCTTATTTATTCTTAAGCTACTTGATTAATATTAAATATTTCAAAACTGTATTACATTCACATACATAAATTCAGGTTACGAAATTCGGTTAAAATAGAAAGAAATTAAAATTCTATGATTTTATCTTCTTGAAGTCGGGTGGTAACTAACGGGCAATTGAATTTGATTTTCTAGAACAAGAATACATCACAGGCGACAGAATCAAGAAAATTAATTTTATTTATTTATTTTATTTTTTCTCACGCTCCTCGCTGTGCATATTGCCTTGAAGTTGAAGATCCGACTTGCTATATTCTGAGGTACTGTTTCGACATGTGTGGTTTTTATTTAATTGTCTTGTTCCATAATTTGGTTGAATTACTTTCGAATTTATCTTCAATTTCATGTTTATACACCATAAAATATGTTGTTTTTCACCATTTAAGTAGTTTTTAATTTACATTGTTTATTTGTCATATCAAAATTTGTATGTTAGATTTTCTTGTAAGAACAAAGTCGTATAGCAAGAGTTGATATGCATTGAGAAATGATATTTAGCGTAAAATGTTATCTCTTATTTTAGTGTCACGAAATATATCACACGCGTAAAAGTAATTGATTACCATTACATCTAGCACATCTATTGTTGCAACCGTTTTTCCTTCTATCATATGTAATTATGTGATAAAATGAATAAATAAAAGCATGTATCATATTTTTGAGATGTGAGTGCACCGCATCATCTTATGTCATGTAATATGCTATATGCAAGTCATTCCAACTTCCATGATAAGTTTTTGATTGTATAAAATATATCCATTTTTTAGGATTTGATTAGGTACATAATTTGTAGCTTAATTTTACGGTAGTTGTCATTACAAGTCGGGTGAGCAAGCATGTTAAGTTACAAGATTTGTTGATGGTAAAAATTTGATCAACAAATCCTCTCACCTAACTATAGTTTTCACTACCTGAACTCTATAGTTTTGATACCCAAATTTGGAGTAAGAGGGGAATGGGCTTTGCAATGTGCAGTTACCCATTACTAGACTAATTAGGATTAATGGAACTCCAATTAAAACCTAGTATATAAGGAACTTTATAAGGTTATGGTCCCTAAGGCTAATCATTCACGATTGTACATCTCCCCATTCTCCATCTATGAGAGAGAATTTATTGGGTACCATGATTAGTATGTGGAAGAGCTCAAATCCCCTATTAATTCATCACCATGATTTCGAATATGTTTTCTCTTATATTTAATTCTTGATAATTTGACATAAGACCCGTCGGGATGTATGATAGGTTGGATCTAGGGTTTTTATCAATTTATTTGTAAATTAAGATCCAACAAATGGTTGTTGAGAACTCGTCCCGAGAGCTTGTCCAAAGGGACAAAATCAACATGTTAACGTGCTCAATCGCATCCCTAATGAGGTATTCATAATGAATTAATGCATTTAGCATCAATGAGTCATTATGATTAGAAATCGGATTATCTGGCAAAGAAGACTGTTGGATTTTAATACCTTAAAAATTTTGGCCAATAATGTTAAAACGAGATGGATTAAATATATCAACACCATAGTGATTGGCTCGACCCGAAAATAACTTGGGCAATTGAAGAAACTCAATTAATTAGGGAAGATTAAATATTAAGGTAGTTAAGATATACAATTTCAAAATTAAGAAAGTTCTTCTAAAGTTTGAAAAATCATATCATAATTAACATTAATTAATTACAAATATTTTAGCAATTAAATATATTAAAGTCACAATAATGTGCCGTTTATGATCACAATTACGTATTAATCACAATCACATAACGTTACAATCACATATCACAAATTTTATAGATCACAATTTATATATTGATCACAAATTATCAAATTGATAGATCAAAATTTATTCCTCGATTTCAAATTATCATACTAATTAGTCACAACTTAACAAATTATGGGTCACGATTACAAATTTAGTAGTAATCTCACATTTTTAGGTTAAATATTATTTATTGGTTATAAATTATCTTTTCATTGATCACATATTATTTATTGATAACAAATTAAACAATTTAATAGTCACAATCACCCAAATAATTAGTCACGAACATTTTTTTTTCACATCCGATCAAAGTGTGCTTATTTAGTCCATTTGCAAATGAACTAATTAGATCATTAACAAAAGTTCAAATTGGACGGTTCATATCAAACCAGAACCGGATCAATGTGAACCGATTTTGTTACCAAATTGATCCATAGCAAAATTTTATTTCAAATTTGCACAAGAGATTCGAACCCTTGCTACTTGTATGGAAGGGTTAGAACTTGACCTCTATAGCACTTATAATAGCAAAATCAATGACATGAAAATATATACATTATAATTTTTATTTCAAAAATAATTTTTAATTAGAATTATGGTTGAACCACCAAGCCAGTGACTTGATGATTTGTCCGGGTTGACGATTGGATCGATTTTAATAACTATGCATCCCGCCCGCCCCCAATTCTCGGCATCACTCCACCACCACCATTAGCATCATCACCACACCATATGTGGGTGTAATTTTTGTGACCACGCCAACATTACAACCACTATCAGCACCTCACCTCCATAGCCAGCACCACCACTACAACTGCAAACACCAACAAAAACCACCTCAAAAACTTTGACACCAGATCGCAACCTAATTTGCCAAATTTCTCCCAAATTACGTCATTCATTGTTACAATAGCGGTTGCTGCTATAGCGTCGCTACACGTAGTGCGTGAGCATCGTTCACGCTGCACATAGCGGTATCATCATCTCTGCGTACAATGTGTGAGCGTCGCTATCACATCAGCGCTCAAGCCACTGACGAAGCACACCAGTGGAGCTAACGCCGCACGCAGCGATGACATCATCGCCTGTAGCGGTGCTCGCTGCTGTAAGCACCATTACAGTGGTATTCCAGCGATGGTTTTTTGGTGGTTGTGATATAGAGAGAGAATAGAGAAGGTAGAGGATAGAGAGAACAAAAGTTTGTACTAAACTTTATATCATGGAAACGACATTTGACCCTTGTTTAAGAAAAAAATCCAAATAGGAAACAACACAAAGATTACTGTTTCTTTGTTTTATACAAAATCTAAATAATATAGTTTTTTAATTTTTTGTTATTAAAATTAATTAAGAAAAGGTTACACCTCTGCATTCTCATTTTGTCCCTATACTGGTAGCCATTTGTTATCCATGTATGGGTGGCCGGCATTACTAACTTTTAGCTTAGATTTAGCCCCTGTTTGGTACACATTAAAATTCTCATTCTCATTCTTCTACTTATTTTTAACCACACATTTTTCAATAAAATAATATTTTCCATTCTTCTACTATTGCAGAATACATTTTTTCAAAATAATGTGGCTCAAATACACCCTTATGAGTGCTGGTTGGGCAGAAATAGTGTCACCCTACTTCCCGACCAAACAAGAAACGGGCACTTTTACGTTATTGATGCCCTTAGTATAGGAAATATGATACAAAAGAAAGAAATAAAGTTAATTTTAATTTAGATTGCAGTTGTGAATATTTCTGTCAAATTCAATTTTGCAACAGCACTAGCTTTAGGGATGCAACGCAGTTGCATTTCAGATAAAGTAAATTCTATAATCATATTTTTGTTATTATGCCTCTGAGAAATAACAAGAACACAGAGATAAATTCGGGCAAAAAATTAACACTAATAGTATTATTTGCATAACTTTGTATCCAATAGAATATCCAAATCTTGAAATCCATGTATTTTTGTAAACTGATTAAACAAGACACTTCAGCTGAACATCCCGAAACGCACAGGAACTTGGGCAGACTTCAACCAAGTATCGCCTTGCAAGAAGGGAGCAACAGTAAATTTCAAGGCATCATCCCTTTTAATCACTTTGTAACCTGACCACTTGACTCTGCCAGAAGTACTAGATCCCGGCCCTTTGTTGTTATACTCTGCGTAATATAGAGTCTTGAGTGCGAAATCACCATCCCATTCTAGCCACCCCGCAGGTTGAATCAAGTCACCAATCTCCGTTTCCATTACAATGGTTCTTGAGTATTCCTTCCACGGCCTGCCAAGATAACTCTTGATTTTGGCCTTTTCAGGCTTCAGTTTATCATCTGGCAAAATGCGACAGTTTTGCAGCACAATCCCTGTGGTTTCCCTTTTGTCTATCCTTCCTTGAGCTGTCACAATATTTTGTTGGTTGTCCATTGGTTTCCTCACATAGATCATGCAATTCTGGAATATAGCCGCTGCATCACCAAATATGAAATCAACTGTACCAGTAATGTAACAGCTTCGATAGAATTGTCTGTGAGTTTGAGCATATAGGGTATCCTGGTACCCCTCCATTCTACAATTAATAAAAATTGAGCGATCAGCTTGCACGCGAAGAGCCACTGCTTGATGCTTTTCTGGACCAGCCGTGTTTCTGAATCCGATAGATTGGGCCATGAATCCATCACCTAGAGCGGCTGCCAATACACATATATAGACGCAATTAATTAGGTTCTGAATTAGAAATTACGGCTAAAAGATGCATTTTCTTTTTTCCTAATAACATACCAAATGTTGCAGTTTGGAATGTTGGTACCCCATCAACATAATTTTTCTTGCCAGTGACAATGCTCTTCTGGGATCCATCACCATAAATGGTAATATTTTCCATCTTTTTGGTAACTATAACATTCTCATCATAAACACCTTCTTTGACATAAATAACGTATCTGCAATATTGTCACCAATTTAAACCATCTCCAAGTAAACAAACGAGAAAATTGAAATCGGGGTACATAAAATTTAAAAAGACGAAGGGGTGACATTGAAAAAGAGCATACCGTCCTTTATATTTTTGAGGCAGTGCTTTTAACGCTGCAGTAATGGTTGTATAATTTCCACTACCATCTTTCGCCACAGTCACGTTTGGAGTCAGCTTCGGGCCATCAGCTTTAAGAATTCTCCGGTCTTCCTCGTTCATCCATGTTGGGAATCTATCATCATCTGCTAAAAGATATCGTTTGAGATTAGGTACTTGAAGTTTGGAAAAGATGGACGAAACTTGTGAGACAATGGCCAAGGCATTGCTGCCAAGTTCCTTAACAGTTTTCAAGACTTTCTGCATTGCAGCCTTCTCCTCTCCATCGGGAAATCCATCAATACACGTTTGTTGGTAAGACATTACAGCACTCAACCAATTGTTAATATCAGGTGTTTTAAAGGAAATCTTTCCCAAATTCGTGTCTTCAATAGTCGAAATGGAACTATTTAATTCTTCTTTGGCATCTTTCAGTAACTCTAAACAATCATCAAATGCAGCCTTTTTCAGGGGCGTGTCGAATTTGATAGTCTTAGCATGACCAATAACTTCATCAATCCCCTCGGAAACAACAACCATTGAGGCCTTGAGGATCGTTTTAGGTTGAGTGGCTGCATTACCCTTTACTGTCTTCAAGAGGCTATCCTCACATGTTTCCTTGTAATCTGTACCTGCACATACTGTTTTAACAGCCTTTTCAGCTGTGATCACAGGCTTCGGGGCCGAGTGGGCTCCTTTCTTCGGCTCCTCACCGGTAGTATCCGCATTTTTCTCATTGTAAAAAACCACACCAATTGCAGCAGCAACCACAAGAAGGACGACAACACTCGACACAATAGCAGTTGTAATCCTTCTCCTTATCTTCTGCTGCCTCTCTTGGTTTCGTCGTTCCTTAATCAGGTCGAAATCCTGGAACGCCATTTTCTTATTCGCAATTGAGGCAGGAAAAACTCTGCCTTGGCCTTCTTAGACTCAAAAGCCAAGGCAGTAAATATGAAATTTTTTCCTCCTTTTTTGTTTCCTTATTATGGGTTTTTCTTCCTTTTGTTTTCTTCTTCTTCTTCTTCTTCTTTTTCTAGTAATAAAAATAGTGCAATTTAGTTTCATGACTTACAAGAGATGGATTGGAGAAATTTCAGGTCCTCTCACTAAAATGATATTCAGTTAAAGAGAAACAATGGATGATGGAAAATGTTCCTTTAAAACGGATTTGGAGCGGATTTTCTTCTCCTCCTGGAATTCTCCTTAAATATGGGCGTCATCTACTTTCTGAATATTTTTTTCACAAGTACCATCGTACTAAAGTACATGTGTGTGTACTTAAAAATCACATATTTTAGGAAAAATCAGTAACGCGAAGAATTTGAGATTAAAAACTTAAAAAAGTTATGTACAAAAAAAGAGCGGTAAATCAATGGTCGAGTTATTCAACCATAAATTTATGGCGACCAATTCATTGTATTTATGTTTTCATTTTGGTTTATTATGAATTCTTTACATATAGTTTCAAGAACATTTTTCTATCTAGCTTTTTTTTTTTTAATTTTATTCTCGTCAAAAAATTTATTTTTAACCATTATTTGATAATTTTTTATCCACATATTTTGTAGGATCCATAAATATTAATCACTTTTATATAACTCATTTTAACTATTTATAACTGTTCATTTGGCATAAATCAAATTTACCTACTTTTATGGCTATGCTTGAGATTGGTGTCCTCGTGACATGCTTTGAATCTAATATCCATAAATGTATTTTCAAACTATGCAATGTTACATTAGCTTTATGAATATTTTGACGGATTTTTCTATTTTTAGCTATGCAATATTTCATTAGCATTATAAATTTTTTTATGAATAGAAGTCTCAAACGTCATGCTACTCTGCTTGTAATGTCTAGGTCCATATAGTTAAGTAACTAAGACTTTAATATGTTTTCCTAACAACAATTATTAACCGAAAACAAAATTCACCAAATATACCATAATATTAATTCAAAGAGATTATTTTGAAGTTCCATAACATCTATGCACTCTTTAGAATACTTTAATTACGTAGGAAAATAAGCGGAGTTTTTTTTTACAAGATTAAGCCGTGTTTGATTTTTATGTAGATTTTGATAAAAATAGATGAAATTTGTGCTTAAAAAATTAATAAAAGTTGTGGGACTTTTGAAATGGGTGGTTAAAATTAATTATTGATTTGAATTTAGTTTTTTATCAACATTTTTAACTACATCAAACAAAGGTTAAACATGAATTAGCAAAAATAAAGGTAGGTCAATCAGTGCTTGGCAATTTCTATTCTGAGAAAGGGTTTCTGATATATTCATCCAATGTTAATGAGTTTTGAATAGTGAATTTTTGGAAAAATGTGTAGAAAAAAAGTAGAAAAAAAAATTGAATTTGTGTGCAAAATATTTTATTGTAAGAATGTATGGTTGAAAATGAATTTAAGAAAATAAATAGTTGTGAAAAAAAAAAAAAGGAAAAAAGAGAAAATTTTCGAAAATTTTTGCGAATGTTGCAAAATTTAGCTATCTTCATAAATATAGAAGTTGGACTATTTTAACAAGTAATCGAAATTTTTTATTTGTTTATCCGACTTCATTTAGGAACTTCGTTAACTAGTACATAATTTCAAATAATTCACGTGTTTCGAATTATTTATTATAGTTGATAAAGGGAACATAATTGTCTTCAATACTTGAAGTTGATTTTTTATTTCCTAAGAAGATATTTTGATAAAGAAATGTTTTCTTAATTTGGATTTCTTTCTTGATTTTCAAGTTTTCAATTTTGGAGTTTCTAAAAATTTTAGTTTCTTATCTAATTTATGTATACATTGAACTATTTTTCATTTATTGATACAAACTTTGCTTGGATAACGTCGAAAGGGCGCTTCATTTTATATAAAGTTATGTATATACTATTTCAACTTGGTTGATTCTCAATTATTATGTGGAAAAATGGTTATTCCCTTTTATTGTTATTCATTTTTCTTGTGTGCATTTAGTGATCTTGTGTGATTCTTGCTTATGTAACTTATATGTTAACGGAGGCGTTCTTGAGGGTGTGCGAGTTGAACGACCACTTCATATATATGTACAATTTAAAATGTTTTATTAATTTTAAAATTTTACATTTTTATTATTATGTTAAGTCAAATGACACAATATTATTGAAAAAACGAGTAAAAAAAAATATTATGTTAATATTTTTTAAATTTAACATATTATTGAAAAAAAGTATTTGTTTTTTTTTCTAATTTCAAACTATTTGTTTTGAAAAAAAAAATATTTTAAGCTATCTATTTTACAAGTCTAATCCCAAATGTCCAATTAAATTCATTAACCAATTATCAACCCAAAACGACAATAAGCAATCCAAAATCCAAATATTTTAAATTATCTATTTTACACATGGTATTTGTTATTTTTGATTTTAAAGTTAGCTCATATGAAATTGCACGATGAGGTTATTGACTTGGATGGTTCTTATTGATGACATGAATGTTAATGAAGTTTGAGAGATGCTTTTGAGCTTTATTTGTATTTTTCTAGATTCACGATATGTAAAAATTGAACAAATAATTAGATTTCATATTTTTAATATTATTGAAATATATATTTTTTTGTTAATATATTTTTTATTATATAAAAGAGGCATCATTTCAAAATATCATGCAAGGCACCCAAAATCTCAGGATCAACCCTGTATATTTATATATTTCAGATCATGCACGTGTTTTTTTACTATTTTCTTATTTTTCTTTCAATTGTCTCAATGTAATTCTAGATATTTTTGGGCAATATTTTGTATAATGAGCATTTTTTTTAAAATTATTCTTTTCTTTTTTTATATAATTTTTCAATAGATTCATTTGTATTATGTATCCAAATGCTCACATTCGTATTTAAGACAGATGCATTGAATGGGTGGTGAAGTGTGGATGTAATGATAGTGACATTTACATTATAATTCAAATATGTACTTGGGTGAATCCATTTGAATGAGAACATTTGCTTATAATTAGGAGTTTAATGACAATATTAATTGGGGAAAATTAAGAAATTATCAAATACAAGTGAGACATTGTTGTCAATAAAATGGTTATCATCTCACGTGACAGTTAATGTTATAGATAAATTTTTTATTGACTAAAAAAAAACTTAAAATGAAAGTTTAATGATTAAATTGGTATAGGAACAATAAATTAAGAGGAAGTAGTTCAATTTTCCACAATTTTTACTTTTTATGCTTAATTTTTTCTTCCACCAACCAATTGCAAAAAATTATAAAATATAATTATAAAACAATTTTCCCAAATTCCTTTAGTCACTGCCCCAACTACCTCCACCATTGCTAAAAATTACAATCAACTTTGCATAGTTTGATTAGAATGTTTAAATGATCTTAAATTCGTTTAGGTGAAACTACACAAGCGTTTTTAGGCTTTCACTTGAACTCAATTGTGGGTGTAACCATTGAAAAATATATACTTGCCAGAGAAGAACGTGAAAGCCATATTCTAGTACATCAGTGTTAGAATGCTTCCACCAACATGAAAGACATCAATTCAACTGAATAACAATATTCCACTAGTTGGTGCACTTCCTGGAATGCAAAATTAGTTAGCCACCTGGAAATTCATTTCTAGAATGTTCATTGTTTGTAAAGCTTAATTGTATATATAAACCGGGTGGATGAATGATCAATGTAAGGAAAAATATTATTCAATCTTATCTTCAGTTTTTAACTTGGTATTAGAGCCAATATGGCTAACACTGGATCCGACAATCGCACAAATCCAATTGAGTTCAACATGCTAATCAAAGCTCACCATTTGAAATGTATTTCACCCAAACACCATTAGTAAAATTCGAGAGGAACAACTTCCTACTGTGAAAAAATATGATCATGCCCATAATCAAAGGACATAACTTAGAAGGATACTTGCTGGGGACAAAGAAGTGTCCACCGGAGTTTCTAGCTACACAAACTATTATTGGTCAGAGAGAAGCAATGGAGATGACTCAGAACGCTAAGTATAATAAGTGGACTTCATCTGATCAACTTCTAATGAGATGGTTATACTCATCTATGACTCCAAAAATAGAAATGAAAGTTATAGGTTGCACTAGTTCGAGCAAGCTGTAAACTACAGTGGTAGAAAGTTTTAGAATATTGAACAAGTCAAGAGTTATGTTCTTCACTGGATAATTGTAACAGATCAGGAAATGGTCTATGTCCATGGATCAGTACCTCACTACCATCAAATAGTTAGCTAACGATCTAGAAATAGCTAGAAAAATTATTGATCACGGTGATGTCATAACACAAGGTCTATTAGGTTTGGATGAACAATACACACCCATAGTCGTACAAATCAATAATAGGGATAATATACCCTAGTATGAGTTATCATTTGTGCTCATAACATTTGAGAGTCGACTTGAACATCTGAATCAAGTCAAGAACAACTTTACATCAATGAGTGTTAGTTAGTCAAGTGTTCAATTGGCACATAGAACTAGTTTAGTTGCTGCAGAGGTTTAAGAAGAGTTAACAGTGGTAGATTACTGAACTTCAGAGGCAGAGCAAGGGGTAGAGGCAGAGTTGCAGCTGGCAGGCAAAATAGAAACAGAGGACCATGTCAAATCTATGGAATTAACAACCATTCTGTAAGCTGGTATTTCAATATATATGATGAAAGATTCATGGGGAGCAGACCAAGTAATCTAGGGCAACATAAGCTCAGCACCTTCAGCATATGTAGCTTCACCTAAGATTCTTGAAGATCCAGCCTGGTTTATAGACTCTGGTACAAGTAATCATGTAACAGCTGACAAAAATAACTTGCATACTGTGAAAAATATGAGGGTAAGGAAAAACTGTTGGTTGGTGATGTAAATTTGTTACATATTGCACATGTTGGGAATGGAAAGATTTCCACAATAAATTATAAGCCACTTGCACTTAATAAATTGTTGTATGTACCCTTAATTAAAAGAAATTTAGTCGGTGTCTTTCAGCTCACTAATGATAACAGTGTATTCATGGAATTTTTCTCTGGTTGTTATGTTGTCAAGGATCTCCAAACGAAAAGGATTTCGCTGCAAGGAACGCTTAAGGATGGATTGTATCAGTTGAGGCTACCAAATCACAAACCAGAAAACACTTCTATAGAGTCAAACCACCAAAATAATTCCTACTACCTCACAGTCAGTTCTAGTAGTGATCAGTCAAACCATGTTGCTCAAGTGTTAGATTCTGAACTTGATATTTGGCATAGAAGGCTAGGTCATCATTCAAACCATGTGATGAGTCAAATTCTTAAGTCATGTAATAAAGTCATCAAAGCTAATGAAATTCCTACCTTATGTGAATCATGTAAATTTGGCAAGTCTCATGCTCTACCATTTAATTCATCCTTATCACATGCATCAAATCTCTTAGACCTTGTTCACACAGATGTCTGGGGACCAACTCCATTAAACTATACGACGGGGTTTAGATATTATATAATTTTTGTTGATGATCATAGCAGATTCACTTGGATATACTCAATGAAACACAATTTAAAAGCTCTAAATGTTATCATCAAATTCAAGAAGTTAGTAGAAAACAAGTTGGATAAGAGGATTAAATCGTTACAGTCAGACTGGGGTGGGGAGTTTAGAAACTTTAATAAAATTGCCTTGGAGTCTGGTATTGAACTAAGACATTCATATCTTTACACCTCAGTACAAAATGGAAGAGCTGAACGAAAAAATGCCCTTATATTACTGGTGGAAATCTTTCAAAGTAACAACTTACTTGATTAATAGACTGTCTACCTCTGTTCTTCAACACAGTTCACCCTATCAAACATTGTTTGGGAAAGACTTTGACAATAAGTTGTTAAAGATCTTTGGATGTGCCTGTTTTCCCTGCATTAGACCTTTTCAAAAGCACAAGTTCAACTTCAACTCTCAAAAATGTGTTTTTCTTGGCTATGGTGACTCACACAAAGGTTATAAATGTTTGAGCTTTAAGTGGTGGAATCTACATTTCTAGACATGTTGTGTTTAATGAACAAGAGTTTCAATTCAAAACAGGTTTCATAAACAAGCTAGCATAGCCACAAACTTGTGAAACTGTGAAGAGACTCCTTCATTTTTTTGAGTTCAGTCATAAAACTATCCTTCAAAATGAAATTGATACAACTCAACCCGATGTTCCACTTGCAGCAGACCTCTTTGATAGAGAAATGGGAAGTGATATTGAAGGTGAAGTACAAATAGAACACCATGATGATGAGATAAATCAGGAAGCATCAATTGTTCATGAGATAGTTGAATTCCAAAAAGGTAGACTTGATACTCAGAATGCAGCAGATGAAGTAAACTTGTAGGGTGAAAATGTAACTCAGAATACTGGACATCAGATGATTACTAGAAACAAGACTGAAATCTTCAAACCAAAAATCTATGCAAGTCTAGCAATAGATGAATTAGCAGAAGCAGAACCAGTTACTACCAATGAAGCATTGTTAAGCAACAGTTGAAAGAAAGCTATGCCAGAAGAATATAATGCCTTAATGAAGAATGAAACATGGGCATTGGTACCACCTAAGGCTGGAATGAAGGTAATTGGCAACAAGTGGGTATTTAGGTTGAAGTATGATTCAGAAGGGAGAGTGCAAAGGCATAAAGCCAAATTAGTTGCCAAAGGTTTCCTTCAAACTCCCAGAATAGATTTCAGTGAAACGTTCAGTCCTATTGTTAAGGCTTCAACCTTGAAACTTATCATAATGTTTGTTGTATTAGACAAGTTGATATAAATAAGGCCTTCCTGAATGGCAACCTGAATGAGACAGTTTATATGAACCAACCACATGGATTCGTACATGAGAAACATCTTGGCTTTGTGTGCAAGCTGAAAAAGGCCCTATATGGTTTGAGGCAAGCCCCAAGCGCCTGGCATGATAGGCTGAAGAGTACCTTGTTGGAGTGGAACTTTAGACAGTCCAGGGCAAATAACTCTATGTTCTTCCTTGCAAGTGAAAAAGATATGATATTTGCACTAATATACATGGATGATATAGTAATAGCAGGTAATAATAGCCAACAATTGCAAAAGTTTATTGATAAGTTGAACACCAGCTTTACACTTGAGGACATGGGGAGTCTCAGGCAGTTCCTGGAAATTGAGGTACATAGAACTACAACCAGCTTATACTTGACTCAAACGAGATATGCTATGGACTTACTCAAAAGGTTTGGCTATGAAAACTTGAAACCAAGCTTAACCTATGGCAGTAGGCAAGCTAATTTCTAAGACTGAGGGACAAGCAATGAAGGATCCAACCTCATACAGAAGTGCAATTGATGGCCTCCAATATCTGGCTCACACAAGACCAGATATCACCTACTCTGTGAATAGGTTGAGTCAATTCCTTCAAACATCAATAGATGCTCATTGGAAGGTGCTCAAAAGAGTATTTAGGTATCTAAAGGGTACACTAAACCATGGCATTGATATTCAAAAGAGTGACAATCTTGATATCACTGCGTTTGCTGATTCTGATTGGGCATCTTGTCCAGATAACATGAGGTCCACTCTAGGGTATTGTGTGTACATTGAAGATAATTTGGTGTCCTGGTGCTCTAAGAAATAGCATGTGGTGGCCAGGTCAAGCATAGAAGCTGAGTACAGGGCTTTAGCTCATTGTATTTCAGAAATCACTTGGATTCAATCTTTAATGAGTGAGTTGGGAATACCACAGAGATCAGTTCCAACCATTTGGTGTGATAGCCTAAGTCCGAGTGCATTGGTTTCAAATCCAGTTTATCATGCTCGTACTAAACATATAGAGCTAGATGTTCATTTTGTAAGGAATAAAGTACTTGGAGGAGAGTTGAAAATACATTATGTGCCACCTTCGAACCAAATAGCGGACTTGTTAACCAAACCAATTTCTCATTCAAGGTTCCAGTTCCTTAGAGACAAGCTTGGAGTGGTAGAAACACACTCCACCTTGAGGGGGAGGGTGGGTTAGAATGCTTCCACCAACATGAAAGACAACAATTCAACTGAATAACAATATTCCATTAGCTGGTGCACTTCCTGATTTTCAGGAATGGAATGCAAAATTAGTTAGCCACCTGGAAATTCATTTCTAGAATGTTCATTGTATGTATAGCTTAATTGTATATATAAACCGGGTGGATGGATGAGCGATGTAAGGAAAAATATCATTCAATCTCATCTTCAGTTTTTAACTATTAGGAAGGAGAAAAGACAGTTTAAAATCGCAAAGAAAGGAATAACTACTTTCTTACATAAAATTGACAATGAAATTTTATTGTTATTTAAATATGTTGATCAAAATAATTCCCAAATGATCTTCAACAACGGTGTAAAGACGACTTAGTTTGATCAACCACGAAATTACTTCAACAATCAAAACTCAAATCCAAATTACTTGTGTTGCCTTTTGTTTCCTAGCCCACAAATGAGTCAAATTCACAAAGAAGTATTCTACAAAGGAAGGTGACGGTGGCTGCCCACACAGAAATGAGAAGAAGAAAAGTGAACACCAAGCAAAGCTCACATAGAACAAGAAAAATGGCTTCCTTTTTCTCTCAGAAACAAGCCACACTAAGTCACGGTTTTTCCACAAAGGAGGGGCAACCTATATATAATGTTTACGGCAAAAATATGGCAACAACAAAAACAAGGCACAAACGGGCCATCACCAAGTGAAGGGGTTGAGCTACTAATTTTGAGTCCCATCTCGTGGTTTTAATCCCATATTTCAATAATCGGTTGAATTATATGAAATTAAGCTTTAAACTATATAAATATCATAATTTAGGACTTATTGGATATTAAAAAAAAAAAAAAACCAACAAAATATGGCATTTTGAACCTTGTTCTTATCACCCTTAAAAGTAGAACTCTTTATAGACCATGTGATGGCAGCCCACATCCACCCCTTGATTTGCGAAACATTCTGATGCTAAATTCCCTTCTCTGTAAATTTGATTGATTTTGTAATTCATTTCAATAAATTTCTTGAACTTGGTATTGCATTGACTAGGACCACTTTGATTTGATAATACTAAATGTAACAATGCATTAGAACCTATCTCAAATCTATATATTCTAAATTCCTCTTTGCACACTTAACTTTATAAAATATTAACATCTACTATGATGAAGAGAAATGATCAATCGTGATGGATGAAATTATAATTTGATATTTTGTTAGTCCAGCAATACATGAATATTTATATTTGTGTAATCAATGTAGTTGTACTCGCTTATATGACTTGCTTGACAATAATATGCGTAGAATATTCGGAAGGGTTAATATGCCTAAAGAATAGAAGTCATGTTGTTGGAGCAATTATTCGAAGTGCAAATATCCTCATAAAAATTGCAATTCGGACATATTTGGTATAATATCATTTGAATGTTACAAAATCAGAATAATCTAATTAGGTAAACGAACCAAGCTGGCTCGGGCAAAAAACGGCTCGAGCCGAGCCGAGCCAATGCTCGGTCGAAAAATCAAGGCTTGACTCGGACCGAGCCGAGCCGACTCTTCTTCTTCTTCTTTTAAGGGAAAGTTCTTTTTTTTAGGTCAATTTTTTTTTTAAAAGCTACTTGAAGGTAGCATTACGAGCTGCGTGTAAACTTGTATGTCTGCCTTACGCAGATAGCTATAAGACATTGGCTAAAATGGCTTGTGTCTTTATACCAAGTCATGGTAGGTTCGGCTCAGGCCGATGATAAAAAATGAGACTCAACCCCATCGAACCTTGAGCCGAACCGGTTCGAACTTTTTCCAAGTTGAGTTATGGGTCATCGAGCGGACGAGTCTGATTGACATCCCTATATTCATCTTTACCCATGCATTTATCGATATGAATTTAAAATAATTGATAATCGGTGATTTTATAGAGATTGTAATTTTTTTAACCATGAAGGAATCTTCTTTCCCTTAGCTCTGTACAAGGTGGAGAAAGAGAACATAGTTATCATCCCAAATTCCATGAACCCGTTGCGAGGGTTTTTTATTTTATTTTATTTTCAAGTTTGTCAATTTGAAATCGTTTTTCAAAAGAATAATAACATTAAATAATAAACTAGAACGTAAATGGAATATTTTAATCTCTGCCCCATCCCGACCCTGAATCGCTTTCCAAAAATCTTCGATGGGGCAGGGAAAATATTTTATTCATGACTTTGCTCTACCTTTCTCCTAGGATAATCCCTAAATTTTTATTTGAACAAATTAATATCCTTAATTTTTTGTGACTTTAATTAAACTAAAAATGAGCTAAGTATTCAATATTCTGAACTTTGAGATAACTTGATGGTTCAAAGGTGTTATTCAAAAGTATTAGAACTCACAATTTCACCATAGATATCCATTTTAAATTTGTCTATCGAGTTACGAGAATTATTTCAATCATGTAGATAATATATCTACATTAATGGGCAATCTCTCTCTCGTAAAATAAACCTACTAAAACATAAGAATTGATGTAAATTACAGAAAATATTAGTTCATTCGATCACAATAAATTCACACACATATTCACATGAGTTATAGAAGCATATATCTATCTCCTATTCAAAGTCATGATTTTTATTGATAATGCTAAATTAGTATTTTCACCTCTCGGTACAACATGAAAGAAAAAAAAAAAAAAATCAATCATTACTTGGCTGCATGTAAAATAAAAATTCAAGTAGGCTAAATTTTTCGTAAAAGCAAACAAAGCTACAATAAAAATTCAACACAATGTTATATAGAGTCAAAGCTAAATAATCCAACTAGATTACATTATTTGTCCTAATTAATTAATGTGGCTATTCATTGTCAAATTACACAAGTAGTACGCATTCAAATTCCACAAGGTAAAGTCTCCACTTTTTCTAGTTTGGGTCTTTTAGAACATCGTTTTTGAACTTTTGAGTTTATAAGGAGAATCAGAAATATTGTCGTGGATTATTTAGGGATTTTGATCGTGAAATTGATTGGTAAAAAATTCACGGATTCAATCATGCCATCCCTGCCTATTCTTCTCCTCTGTGAAGTAACGACGGATCCATTTTTGTGAAACAAGGAACCCTATACTGTTGAGATTATAAGCTTAAACATGCATTGCACACAAGGTGTTCAACAAAAAAATCCCCCAACGAAATTTGGACATTAAAATGCCAATTTTTTTTTTTTTTAGCATTCATTTTATACCAAGTTTCGGTTCTTGTTGAACAAATATAAGGAGTGCAACCTATTGACAACGCGGGCTAAATATAAGTACGGGTAAAAGGGTTGTTGTATATCGAACAAACCAAAAAAACAGTTTAATCCGCAGGAGCGTGATTAAACACTATAAATATGGTTGAAAATATAGTATGTTATACAAAAAAAAAAAAAGTGAAGAAAAAGAAGAATATTATGAGGCATGTGATTTCACTCTTTTCTTAAGACAAAATTGCCCCGCAACGGTGCTCACGGTTCACGGTGCTTGCCTCCCAAGATATAACGGATTCAACTTGTAGTTGAAGCACTTCAAACTACAGGTTACGGCGAACTTTCGACAGAGTTTCTCTTTACAAAGAAGAAAAAGGTTTTGAATGAATTTGAAAGTGATTTGCAAGAATTTTTATGCAATGCTCAACGCAAATATTATATTGGATGCAAAAAGGATGGCCAATGGGTCCTATATATAGAGGATGAGGGGTTGTGAATGAAATGTCGCGCCCCAAACTCAACAACTCTTACTAAAGGTCGCACCATTCACTGTCGCTAGTATGTCGCCATCACCTCGCTCGAGCTATAAAAACAATGACTTTTTCCCTGGCCTATCGCTCTAGCAACAACCTAGCCATAAGCTAGCAACAGCCTTAGTCAATTTTCTATGTAGCTTCCTCTATTTTCTTCCCAACTTTGGACCGTAATTTCTCGTTCATCTGGAATCAATTTTGAGATTCCAAATATACCATGACGATCTATTCGACGAGTAAAATAAGTTAGTTTATTTACTTTTGTAATTTGACCATCGGATCAAATCCGAATATTTGGCTAAAATTGACATAAAAGTCATTTTTCCAAGTTTTTGGTTTTGACACTTTAACCAATTTTTCAATCTTCTAAACCTATTTCCAACAATTTCCCATATGAATTGAAATTCGAACATATATATGCAATGCAAAATTATGATGCATTATAGAGAAAGAGCAGAAAAACACTGCATCAAGTAAGGTAGCTGGCTTTGAACCTCCCTCAGTGAAATGCTATAATTGGTGAGCGTGATGTCTTGAACCATTCAGCCGTTAGTGTAAGCCAAAACAACAATACTCACACATATGTCTTTCCTAATCCGTTCATAGTTCTCATAACTTGGTTCATTTTGGCCCTGAACCACCATTGGGTTTCATAAGTGTTTAGAGAATTTTAGCATCGGGCAATTCTCATTGAAACGGCCTCACTTCACTTACATAGGTGACCTTCTATTAAGAGTATTATATGATACTCGACTTAATCAAGATATAGAAATCATTAAAAGAGTATCTTAACCTTTGATCATTCTGTAGAAAGCACTTTAATATCATAGGAACGATTTAGGAAATAATTTCATAAGTACTTCATTAAATCTTCATAACTTAGTTGTCCCTTTGAACCAAGATATTGGGATTTCCAGTCGAGAAGGTATACCATTATAAAGATCCTTACGTAGTAGGCTTTAATCTCATTCCTTTCGATAGGCAACATATTTGATCTCTAGGCAAACCTTTCGTAAGTGGATCCGCAATGTTCTCCTTTGATTTCACATAATCTATGGAGATGATGCCATTAGAGATTAGTTGCTTAACGATATTATGTACACGACGTATATGTCTAGACTTACCATTATACATACTGCTTTTAACCTTTCCAATAGCCAATTGACTATCACAATGTATACTAATCGCAGGTATCGATTTGAGCCAACATGGAATATCTTCTAGAAAGTTACGAAGCCATTCTGCATCTTCTCCAGCTTTATCCAAAGTAATAAACTTTGATTCTATTGTTGATCGTGCTATACACGTTTGCTTTGTCAATTTCCATGATACAGCAGCTCCACCAATGGTAAATATATAACCACTAATAGACTTGAAATCCTTCATGTCGGATATTCAATTCGCATCACAATATCCTTTCAACACCGCATGATATTTTGTGAAATATAATCCATAGATTAAGGTATACTTCAAGTACATAAGAATCATTGTTAAAGCCTTCCAATGATCATGGCTTGAATTACTTGTGAATCTACTAAGTTTATTCACAACATATGCTATATCCAGTCGAGTGCAGTTCGTAATATACATTAGACTGTCTATAACTTGTGAATACTTTAGTTGTGACACACATTCACCCGTATTTTTGACTAAGTGTTAACTTAGGTCAATAGGGATTTTTCGTAGAACTTTCCTCAAGTATATTATACTTCTTCAGTGCATTCTCAATGTAATGAGATTGGAAAAATACGATTCCTTTCGGTGTTCTAGAGATCTTATTCCCTAGTATCACATCAGCCGCACCCATGTCTTTCATGTTGAAATGCTTCGTTAGCATATTCTTGGTGTTTAGCATTAGTTCGTGACTATTTTCTATTATCAACATGTCGTCTACATATAGACACACAATTACATAGGAATTTGGTGTATGTTTTATATATACACAATTACCACATCCATTTATCTTGAATCCATTTGACAATATCGTTTTGTCAAAATTTTGGTACCATTGTTTAGGAATGTGTTTCAATCCATACAAGAACTTAACAAGTTTACATACCTTGTGTTTGTGATTAGGAGAGACGAACCATTCAGGTTGTTCCATGTATATCTCCTCTTCTAACTCACCATTCAAGAATGATGTTTTCATATCCATATGATGAATCTCAAGGTTGTGTATTGCTGCAATCGCAATTAACAACCTTATCAAAGTAATTCTAGTCACGGGTGAGTAGGTATCAGAGAAGTCAAGTCCTTATTTTTGCCTATATCATTTGGCAACCAACCTAGCCTTGTATTTGTCAATAGATCCATCCGGTTTAATTTTTTTCTTAAAAATCCATTTACACATTAAAGGCTCATTTTCGGGAGGTAAATCAACCAATTCCCAAGTATGGTTTTGCATTATCGAGTCCATCTCACTATTGAGAACCTTTTTCCAATGTGGTGCTTCCGGTGTAGACATGGTTTAATCGAAAGTCTTTGGATCGTTTTCTATCATATAGGTTAGAGAATCTGGGCCAAACGAAGTTGATATTCTTGCCCTTTTACTACGCCTTGATTCTTCTTCATTTAAAATACCATTTGTAATTTCATAAGTTCTTTTATTTGAACTTACATTTTCCTTTTCTTTACAAGGAAACACATTCTCAAAGAACGGCGCATTTCTTGATTCAATTATTGTTCCCTCATATACATTTTGAATTTCAAATTTGTGTACAAGGAATCGATAACGTATCCAATAAATATGCAATCATTCGTCTTGGGTTCAATTTTCACTTGCTTAGACTTAGGTAGTTCAACCTTAACCAAATACCCCCACACTTTCAAGTGTTGGTAGGATGGAGAATGATCTTTCCATAATTCATATGAAGTCTTTTCCATGGTCTTAAGGGGTATCCGATTAAGAAGACTATTTTCCGTTAGAATAGCTTCCCCCTACAAGTTCTGTGGTAAGCACGAACTTAGCAACATTGCATTCATCATCTCTTTGAGAGTTTGATTTTTGCATTCAGTAATGCCATTTGATTGAGGAGAGTAAGTTGTCATTGTTTGATGAATAATTCCATGTTCGGCACAGAATTTTTCAAATGTTGCCCCATATTCACCTCCTCTATCACTACGAATATTCTTTATTTGTTTATCAAGTTGAGTTTCAATTTCTGCCTTTTAATTCTTAAAGGCATCCAACGCGTCTTTACCTCTTAAAAGAAAGAAAAAACAATACTTTGTATAATTATCAATGAAAGTAACAAAATATTTCTTACCACCTTTAGTTTGAATATATTTCAAATCACAAACGTCACTATGTATTAGCTCTAAAGGTGAAGTGTTCCTTTGAATAGAGTGGAATAGTGTTTTAGCCAATTTTGCTTCAACACACACTTCGCATTTATGATTAGGATCAATCTTAAGCGTCGGAATTAAACTTTAATTCATAAGTTTGCGTAAAGATTTATAATTCACATATCCTAATTGACTATACCACAAGCAAGACAACTCAAGCTTATAAACAGAATTTAAAGTTTTATTCATAATGGTTTGCCTTGGTACAACAGTAAAAACGTTCATTTTGAACATTCCATCACACATGTATCACTTTCCTACATACATCTAATTCTTAGTGAGTACAAATTTATCGAATACAAATACAAGCTTAAAGCCATTTTTATTAAGTAGAGACCTGGAGACTAGAATTCTTCCGTATATTCGACACAAGTAGGACATTGTTGAGGATGGGTTCTTTGCCGGATATCATCTTCAAAGTGACCTTCCCTTATCCTTCAACTTTGAAACTTACAGAGTTCTCCATGAAGAGTTGTTCTCCATCCAATTTTTTATAATTTGAGAACATCGCTTTATCTGCACATACATGATGGGTAACACCAGTGTCAACCCACTATTCCCCTGAGTTTTCAACATGGTTGCACTTGGAAACAGCTAGAGATAAATTTATCTCTTGCATCCCTTCGGAAGGATATCTCTTTCAATCATGTTAGCATGTGCATTCTTCTTTGGTTTTCCACATTTGCTTGAGCAATGTCCAACCTTTCAACAGTTGTAGCAGTTTCCTTTGAACTTTTTGACCTTTTTGGAGTTATCTCTTCGCGGTGCCTCGCCGGAGAACTTTCGCTTCTTGTTGGCAGACTTCGAGTTGGTTTCAACAAAATTTGCTCCAAGTTGGACAATAGACGTTCTTTCAGATTTCCTATTGTCTTCTTCGATCTTTAAGCGGACAATCAACTCTTCCAAGTTCATTTCTTTACGTTTATGCTTGAGGTAGTTTTTGAAGTCTCTCCACATAGGAGGGAGCTTTTCGATGATGGCAGGAACTTGGGAAATCTTCTCAATATGAATGTCATGTAGTAGAACTTGAAGTTCTTGTACTTGACGAATTACCGTTTTGGAATCCACCATTTTGTAGTCCAAATACTTGCCGACTCTGAACTTCTTAGTTCCAGCATCCTCGATCTTGTATTTATTCTCAAAACAATCCCACAGTTCCTTGGCCGAGTTCTTCGAAATCAACAATGGTAAAAAAAATTTCCATTTCATAGATAATTTTCA
>CAIGRP010035208.1:0-16321 GCA_903798385.1 Fraxinus cuspidata
CAGGATTTTAGTAGCAAGGGTAACTTTCTTGCTAGAGATAACTCGGTTAACTAAAATTACTTCTGCTTCTAAGCAAGTTTGGGTAAAGAAGAGTAACCTCTCTTGGTCTGAAGATCAACAGAATTGTTATGTTGCTCACATTACACTTAAAGCTCAAAATGCCTCTATGTGGTATCTTGATAGTGCGTGTTCAAGGTATATGTGTGGTAACAAAGCAATTCTCATCTCTCGATGATTGGAACGACGGTGTGGTTACTTTTGGGGACGGAGCTACTACACCTATTCTTAGAAAATGTGTCATTAATATATTCAGACTACCTAGTATCTCAGATGTGCTATATGTGAATGGTTAAAGTCCAACTTGTTAAGTATTAGTTAAATATGCGATGCTGATTTCCAAGTTAGTTTTGTCCAGAAAAGGTGTACCGTGTATGATTCTACAAGAAACATTGTCCTCGAAGGTGTAAGAACTTCAGATAATTGTTACGAAATTCTTCCTCACTCCAACTTCATGTGCATCAGTGCCAAGATTAACGCTATTGAACTATGGCATCAATGGCTTGGTTATATGAACCATATACACACACACACAAACTATTTGGAACACTGAAATAACAAATAGAGATGCATGCGGGACAGTTTGTTTATAATTAAACATTCATTGAACTTGATTTTGTTGGTAGCGATCAAGCGTGAGTTTATTTGAAGAGCTGTAACATAATTTCCATTACTTGGCTTAGGTTATGTATGGAGTATTTCGTATATGTCTTTTCATATATTATCTGCACTACATACACTATGATCTTGTTAGTAGGACTCAATCGCGTGTGTGAGATTTAAGATGACAGTCACGTGTCAGTGGGGTGACTTTGAACATGTATTGACATTTTTTATTAGACCTAAGCTCAAGTTTGTTTTTGCTATAAACCAAAAAGTATAATCCAATAAAGTAAAATGCTCAATATCTTATGCCACTTTTCGAAGCCTATTTGACTTGAGCGATTAAGCTTGCAGGGTTTCTCATAACATGTTGCCTATAGTTAGGTTAACTGGTCTAAAGTTTGCTACATGTGTCATTTTAGTCGCTTAATGGAAATGAGCCTGCACACTTAAGATGTGAAAAATAAAAATTTATGAGCTTCATGGTAGTGCATAATATATGCTAAATGTCAGGGGGAGAAATGAAATTTTCTATTCACAATGAGCTTCAATGTATAGGTTCTAATGTGATTTACTTGGTTTGACTTTCATAAGTAGGAGAATATCCTTATTGGCAGTGATGTTATGTATGTTTTTTCTCACAAAATTAAGATTTGGAGTCCTACTACCAGAACATTAGTGGCACTTTACACATATGAGTCACTTATACAATTTACTCCATTATACTTGTGAATGATAACACCTGTATTGTTACGTTATTGTATGTTATTTCTTGATCCCTTGTCATTTTGTGACAAAAAGGAGGAGTATATAGATACGATTATTTTGACTTGACGTGGTGTATCTACAAATTCTACAAATTTGTGATGAAATGATAAGTTCAGTATTGCTAATTAAGTTTTGATATTTTAGTTGTAACAATATTTCGTTTTGGTATGTTGGGTTGCATTGATATTACATCTTAATTTAGCATATGATATGACACTGAAAAATGAATTATGAGTTATTGACTGTTTCAATCATTTTTACATTGTGAACTGCTTGAACAGTTCCCATAGTTAATTCCGTTTTACATATATTTTACACTGGGTATTTGGGCTATTTATTTTTGGAAACAAGTATTAAAAAATGAAATGCAGAATTCTTTCAAGACGGTTATTAGTTGTGTTAGTTGTTTTACGTCTGTAATTTTATTTCATTACTGCCTTGACTTTAAATTGTAGTTTTGTTAAAGAATGCCAAATGGAAAGGTTGTTAGGTATTTAATGTAATTGGCAGATCTGTGAACAAAATGGACTTAAATTGATATGTTGTAAAAAGTCAAGGAGTAATGTGCAAATAGTAGAAAGCTGTGTTATATTAGTTATAGGGTTCGAGAATGAAAAAGGAAGAAAAACGACGCTGCAATTTTGCTAAATTGTCGCCAGACTTGGCTCGAGCGTTAAAAATAGTAACATTGTCGCTAGCATGTCGCATTGACTTCGCTCGAGCGACAACCTGTCCTTCGATTATCGCTCAGCCCTCACTCGAGCGACAGTGCTATCCAGAAATTTTTAATTCATTTTTTAAAAGCTTTTTGTCAAATCCATTCATTCCTTAACCTAACCTATAAATTACAAACAGCACAGAACGATTTTTCTAAGTTAGAACATTGAGAATTCATATAGTTTTCATATCCCCTTCACAAATTAAATTTGAACCTTCATCCTTCAATTGATTCTTTGCGGTGAAAACATAAAATTCATAATCCAAATACCAAACTACTGCTTCCTTCATATCTGTTAGAGTTCTAAAGATTAAGGGAAGGTGACTAGAGTTCTAGTCGTTGAACAATGTGGTGTTCTTCGTGCATCCACAAGAGATAGACGATTTCACAAAGTTAAGAGTTGTTGCAAGAGAGCGCAATCCAATAGAGCTTTGAAAACTGCAACTGGAGTTGGTACAGGAGTACAGAATCCAGGAAAGCTGTTGAATTTACAGTTAGGAGAACAGATAGTAGTGTCGTCGTCTAGTCTGTTAGACTGTAAGTTATAAATCGTTTATAATGGATTGCTGACTAGCAAAGTGCTCGAAATTTTTACCTAGTTGGGTTTCTCTGTGATCAATTCTTTTGGTTGTTTATTGCTTACTTAACTACGCTATTGCAACGTAGGAATAATTGAAGCATGATTAATTATTTAGAAAAATAATTAACAGTAACTTGTTGCTATTTAATTGTTAAGTAATTTAAATTTCGCATATTCACCCATTCACTCCGACTCTAGGTGTTGTTAGGGTCGAACTACGTAATTTTCAAGATGCATTCATAACTAGAAAGCTATGTGCTAAGCATTTTCTCATTGTTACGTAGGCACATGCACATGCACCAAAGCTTTTTGATGGTATGAAGTTCTTTTTTAATTGAGGTTTTTCTGCCGACTTTTAAAAATGAACTCAAATATTTAGTTATAGTTAGTGGAGTTGCTGTTTATGAAAACATGGAAGAGATGATTGCTTTAAATAGCATGGAACATATTATTTCTCATAGGCACAAGACTCAAGCAATTTTTTGTTTATAATCACAGTCCTCCACAATGAAGCATATAGGAAAGCTACAAGTTCACCTTTTAAGCAAATATTAGCAAAATCCAGAGACTATCACTCTCTTATCATCCCACTCATGAAGAATCTGGATACAGGAGCTGTATAAAAGGTGCCGCCATTGACATAATTTCATTTACTTTATATTCTACGTGCCTTAGGGATTGTTAATGAGAAGACTTTTAGATGTGCACATGTTTGGAAATGTAATGTTGAAGTAGGTATAACGGGAATGGATGAAATGTTGCAACTTTTAGGATAAGTTGGGAAAGCTTATGTTGTTGTAAAAGGTTATATGGGCCTACACATTAGCTTTTTCTTCTTGAAGATGCATCAGGGAGTACAATTGCATGGCCGAGTAGGTAAATCAAAGTGCATTAGTTGTAATCACAACAAAGAATGCTTCAATTCTTTTTTATTTTTTTTCCATTTTCGTTTAGATAAAATAATATATTTCTTGATATGCTTTCAATTTGCATACTCATATCAGTTTATTAATTAAATAGTTATTACTTTTGTGATGTGGAAGAAGTTGATTTTATTTGGATCAAATATTTGTAATATTTTGATAATTTTTTTTTTAACGTAGTAGTCTATACATTCGACATATTGATATCTAACTTTTTGAGTAGGCTAATGATGTTTTTAGAATTATTTAGATAAACTCTATATTTTGGCAAATTGTATTGAAATGTGCTTAATATTTTTGTTCATCGAAACTATGAAAAATCTGATTATTTGTGGATTAATGTGTAAATTTTGTCCTATACTTATTAGAGACCTGCTAGCAATCAAATAAATTTAAAAAATAAAAAACAAAATTGACATTTACTGCATTCTTCACCGTATAGCATAAAAAGTGATATACTTTTTATGGCGTGCATCAAGAACACCATACATTTTATTTAATGGTGCGGTGTGCTTTAGTTCACACCATAAAAAGTGACATACTTTTTACGGTGTGCAATATTGAACGTCACAATAGAGTTAATTAACATCATTCTTGAATGCACGTCATGAAAAGTGACCTACTTTTTACTACATGCACATGAGCGCATAACATATTTTTTACGGCACTCTTTTATTGAATGGATTGTATGTCATGAAATGGTTTAATATTTGCGGTGTTTATTTATACGGCATTCTGTTGTACATAGCAAAAAGAAAACTTTGCACGTCGGTGGATTTGCACAATGATGTACACAAACTCAAAAATTTTCCTTACTTTTTAAGAACACATTCTTCAAAAAATACTATCATAAAATCATTTTTTTTCAAATAATGGAGCTCAACCAAGGGCTAAGCCAATTATTTTATTTCTCGCCTTTTGACCCCCTACCTCATGCTCAAAGTAAGATGCATATCTATCCCCAAGCTATAACCAATCGGCCCTTGCACGTTGCACCCTGTACATTTTCTCCAGCTCATATAATTTATCAAGTTTGAGTTACAGATCATTAATCATAATAGTCTCTCAGCCCACCGTGGCCCATGATAAAACCCATTGAATTTACCATTTAGTTACTTATAGAATAAAAGTTACTTTTAGCCACTTTTTACTACTTGATTTAATAATACTTTCTTAAGTTTTTTTTTTTTTTTTCTACAAATGATTCTCTTAACCATTAAACTCTATTTTCAGAAAATTAATTAAACAAAGTTGGTATTAACTGTTTAAAGCTTTGATATCTATTTTATTCCTTTCTGTCTTCAATATATTGGATCATTTGAATAAAAAAAAATCCATTATGAAAAGAAATATTATTAAGATGAAATTAATCGTGCAAAAGATGAATAATTAACTTTCTTTAAACTAAAATTATTTCCTTAGATAACTTAACATTTTAAAAACGAAATATGTTTAAATCCAGCAAGAAAAAAGTATAAAATGA
This sequence comes from Fraxinus cuspidata, assembly GCA_903798385.1. Lineage (NCBI taxonomy): Eukaryota > Viridiplantae > Streptophyta > Magnoliopsida > Lamiales > Oleaceae > Fraxinus > Fraxinus cuspidata. The sequence goes on from CAIGRP010035208.1 coordinate 5,133, forward strand.
AAACCGAATATTTAATATTTAATATTCCTAATGAGGGAGGTTTCAGTAATGTGATAAATTACAGGGTCTATCTTTATAGTTTTTTTCAAATAAATTAAGGATTTCTACGTAATTTAAAATGATCTTAATTATGAGATAATGTTTTTTGGTCCTGGATTTCTCAATTAACTATTGTGTCTCAATTGTAATACACGTAAGCCTTTCAACAATACTAATATTTTGTAAGAAGAATTGTAACAACTGTACCCATGGACACTATAGAAACCATCTGCACACCTTAATTTTTTTGTAAAACAGCTCCTAGGTTGAATTCTCATCTATTCAACTCAAAGCATCCATATATACATATATGCTCCTTTTACCAGTTTGCTGAAAGGTCAATTATTGTTCGGATATTAGTTTTTGCCCTTTTTCTAGCCTTCAGTTACTGCTTGATTAAGATTTGGATTTGGGCTTGGTTTTTGCCCTTTTGGGCTTTTGAGTTTTGTGATTACAGACGAGAGAACATGCTAGATTCTAGTTGTGTATTTGATTGAGTTGAAGTGTTGATTTCATGAGCTTTGAATTTAATGAATTTTCGGAGTTGAAATCCTAGCATGGATATAATTGGAGTTTTACTGATTTCAATTTGAAAACTCAAAATCTTCACTTTTATCTTTGACCCGAATATGAAATCTCACTCCTTCAATATAAAATCTCTCTTCTATGTTCAAACGATGATAAAACTAAGGTCGAATGGGTTCTCGATTGCTCTTAGGTCATATATAGGTCATAAGATTGCATTCCAGCACTTAGTGAAATAAAATAATATAAAATAAGGAAAACAAATTTTTTCCCCTTTTTTTGAAATAGGCGCACGTCTAGAAGGGAGTGGGGTGTGCACCTCTAAGAGTCATTTTAGCTTCTGTTGTCTGCATTCAAGGGTCAGGCGTGTGCCTGACTTGCAGGCTTGGCGCATGCCTTGCCTTTACTTGGGGGCCAATTTATTGCAAATTGGTCCCTTAGTTTTATTCCTATGGATTTTTTCCCTTTTTGATCTTTTCTCCTTCCGTTCTCTTCCCTTCACATCTAATTGACTCCTCGCACTCTCGCATGTTCGTTATTCGATCCGATCCAACTTTCAATTAATTTCATTTTAGTTCCTGGATTTTAGCTTTCTTGCACTTTAGTCCTATTTTCTTCGATTTTCCTCCAGTTTCACCTTTCATTACCTAACAAACACAATTCAATTCAAACAACATATACACAGGGATTATTACTAACCCTTCTTTAAGCCTATTTGTGCACACATTGAGGATGTGTATTTTAAGTTTGGGGGTGTAGATTAATTAGTTAGTTTTATTTTCTTGTTTGTGGGATATATTAAAAGAAAAAAATGAAATTGAAAAGGTTTAAAAGTTTTCTTATTTTATGCGTGTTTTTGTTAGATAGCCTTGCCAACTAATTGAATTCATTTGAAATTGTTTATTTTTCATAAAATGTAAATAGGTGATGCGATTTTTTTATTTTTTGATAATTCGATACTTGTTCATGTTAGATTTTGTTATATTGAGCACAATTATCATTATAATTATTATGTATTTTTGGATTTGTTACATTTATAGAATAGATTGAATGAACTTAGGTCTTCATAAACCAAGATCACTATATGTAGAACAACCACTAACCTTTTGAAAGTTTAAGTTTTGTGGTGGTTGATCCAATATTGGGAGCTATTTAGATTTGTGTGGATTCCGTTCATGTTTAATTTTTGTGTGGAATGTTCTTCACTAACAAGTAGAGATTAGGTAGTAATATATATATATATATAAGGCATTGCACTAGCCGTGACACGTTGGTAAAAGTTATCTAGATTATTGTGTGAAGTTAGTCTTGAGTAATCTAACTCATCACCAATGTTTAGGAGATGATCTATCGAGAAATATGGCTGCCTGCAACATAGAGTGAAAACTATATTCGAGAATCAAAGAAAAGATCCAAAAAAACTAAAGAAGTGACACACAAAAATAAAATAAAATACATATCAAAGTGTGTTGAGGCATTGTCAAAAGAACTACAAGCACTGTTTTTGTCTAGCTAAACCTTGGATATTTAATTTATAATTTAGACTTTTGGTGAGGGTTATTATCATAATTGAAGCTTGAAGGTTGAGAATTCGAATTTAATGAGAATCATCACTATTTAGATAGTGACTTTTATTGGTGAAACCCAACCAAACTTGAGCGGGAATTGAAAAAAATGTTGTGTAATCAACCTTAGAATAAACACCTCCGGAAGTTTGGGGGTGTGCATCCCTTGAGAGAAAAGAAATATTTGACCATTAAGGGTCTAAAAATAACTAATTTTGAAATTCTTGATAATATGATAGACTATGCACACATAGATATCAATCAAGCATTGAACAAGTAAAGAATTATTCTTAGTTGCCCTACTTATAAATTTTTTTGTTAAGTAACTAATGATTTAAATACTTGATGTGAGTTGGACAAAGTTATCTAATGCAATTATATTTTTCTTTGTTTGCTCATGTGCTTAGTAGATAGTCTTGCTCGGGATAAACAAGAGTTTAAGTTTGAGGGCATTTAATAAGTGCATTTTATGCGATTATTTTGACCTCAATTCTTATTTAATCTTAAATAGATTGAATAAACTGAGCGATTATGTAAATTATGTTAATATTAGGAAAATCCCAAGTTGGATACAATTTATATGAAAAGAGGCTATTTAGAACTTAATTGGAGTTTATTTGAAACAATTGACGATTAACCGAATTGTAAGACATCAATTGGAAGTATTAATGGAGCATTCCGTAAAAATATTCCTTACCTCTATATATCTTTTCTCCGAAGTTAAAATATCAGAGTCTTAAAGTTTCATTTGCACCTAATTTGTATATTGTTTCCAAAATTACACGTGAGATGGAATAAATTTCAGTAAGGCTCTTAATGTTGAAAACTCATTGTTTACCATGATAAGCATAAATTGTACGATTGTTCATATAAATTTATGATTGCTTGTTTTAACTATGATCGCACGAAAAATTTGTAAGAAAGTAAATTCTGATAATGATAGCAATGAAAAGAATGTGTATTTGCTATTAATGTACAATCTCTAAAATAGTGTCACAATAATACATAAAAACTTGCTACATTGTATAACACTATTGCAAACTTGATATATTGATTGCAGTTGCTTTTTATTTTTAAAAGACTAAACTACTTATGATCCAATTCATATAAGAAACAATAATGTAATGGTCTTTTTTAATAACTATTACAACTAAAACCCTGTTTTCCATTTAAAACCATGTGTTCAATTTAATTATTGCTGTGTATTCAGCACTCAACAAAAGAAAATGTGGTATTTTTGTATAATACTGGACTTTCCATCTATGCACATAATACCCATGTTTAAATTTAAAATATGGGATTCATGTTTTCCACATGGCCATGTAGTTATGATCATCGGAATTATAACCTAAAAAGAGAAGCAAATATTGGATGGGTTCAATCCCGTGCTACGGAATGAATCTAGTCACCATCCGATTTAGGCGTAGGATCCAACTCCGCTCCTTTCACAGGGGACTCCGACTCCTAGAGCTCCCAAGCAGTGTTTTGGGGAATTACATTCTGCATAATTCCAATTGTTGATGGTAAATATTGAATCAACAAATATTGTTACCTAACTATGATTTGCTCCTCCTAAACTCACTAGTTTTGGTGCTCAAACTTGTAGTAAGAGCGACAATAGCTATTCGAGAGTGATATATTTAAATTGCATGCTTTACTCTTCAAAATGGGGGTGTTTATAGATTTATCTCCAAGCTTTGGGGTCCATTCAACCATTTAGAAAATGTAACTCATGACGGATCCATATTGGTTGCTTTATAATCGATTCTGTTATCACTATCACTTTTTATTCATTAAACAATGTGTATTAACAGCCTATATCCAGCCTCGATAAAGGAAAGATTTGCTAACCTGGTGCGAACCATTTTAGGTTTTTATTACTTCGCGTGGTTAGAAGCTTCGCATAACGTCCGCCAAGATCGTGGGTTAAATCATGAACTTAACAAATAGTCCCTCAGTCCGATTTTATTATTTATATTAACTTTAGGACTTCAATTATTTAGTCTGAGTTTCTTGGTGATAACTTAAATGTAGACATGTAGGAGCTATCTTCATTCCCGAATTAATGGAAAAAAATTTAGGTAATTATTCTTCTGTATTCCAACGAATGGTTTCACAGCAATGTAGATTGTTCACATGCTTGTTAATCTGAATTTTAATTGCAACTTCTAGTCAAGTAATCATTACATGATGGTTGAATGATTGAAATAATTTAAAATTATAAACCTATTTGACCTAATTGTCGTTTATTATTTTGAGAATGTAATTTCATGATCGGAATGTAAAAATTTAATAATTTTTTCAATCCATGTTATTTTCTGATTCTTGTAAATTGATTAAATATTTGAAGATTGAATCAAAGATGAATTCCAGAAGCAATCAAAGAGAAAATTGTTGTCCAATGGTGTGCACAGATCCAGTTTGACTTAAGGCAGCTTCGAGTCTATGTTCACGTTGTTGTGTTCAAAATTATTTTACACATATGGTGGTAGAATCTGGATGTTATTTAGATTGCTAATGTTGGATCCTTTAAGATTTTTGGACTTAAGATTTAAGTTATATATTGGCCTTGGCCCCAATTAGATTTTTAATTTAACTCTTGAGTAGGTCTTTCCTTCCAAAGTAATTGATAATTCATTCCATATGAATGCTTTAAGTTGTTTTTTGAAATATTATCAATCATGACTTATAGAATTATTTTTAATTTGCTTGTAAAAATATGAATATGGTGATCATCATTGGACACCAATTTTCTCTTGATTATTGTAATTTAGGTGAAAATCCATAATAATTAAATTGTATTTTAACTTGATTAATTTGAACATTTGGTAATCATTTAAAATTATAATCCATTATTTTAAAATTTTGAATGAGAGATGGTGTTTATTTAAATAAAAATTTCTAGTCTATTTTGGTCAATCCATAAACATAGTAAAGCTTTTACCTCGTGTCGATAATACAATAAACTCCTCGATGAGAGGGCGCAAAAGTTTGTGTTGCTTGATTGAATTCCTTTATAGTAAGGTCGTCTACATAGAATATAATTTGAGCTCATCCTATAGATGGAAAAATTATTTTCAACTATCTTGAGATCTAGATAAATGTTATACGCTTAAATCGAGATCATCTACCTTTTATAGAATCTCTTGTTTACGATCATTTGACCAAACATAACGATACTAGGCTTATCTAGATGTTCATTGTTAGATATAATTTTTCTAGTGGGAGGGTCAAAACTTGATAAGTGGATAGAACGACCTTTCCTACGAGGGACCTGTTGCGTCAAATGGATCAAATTGTTGTTGCTTTATCTTAGTTTGATGGATCAAATTGTTGTTGCTTTATCTTAGTTTGATGGATCTACATGTGCATTCATTCATTATATCCTAAATTGTTATTCGCTACTCATTTTTTACATGCAATATAAGATTATTTTTCTACAAAATGTTACTTGGCCCATTTTTCGTTATCATTGAATTATGTGGATTGGAAATGTAATTTGATGTTTGTGCTCATTGCGAACAAACTTAATTTTGTGTTTGAGGGATGTTCTAATAAACCAACTGAGACAATATGCAAGTCCAAGAGGGCTTCACATGTTAAGTGAGAGACTAAGGACAAGATATCTCTGTCTTACACTTTGGCTTCAATGTCAAACGTGTTACAACAAATGATTGAAAGACATAACATCTCTTAAAACATACTACACAGCCTTCAGGACTTGTTTGATAATCAAAGTAGGAAGGCTCGTTTGAATTCATTCATACCTTATAGAACATGTGCATAAAATCTAGAACAACGGTTAAATTTTATAAGCTTACTATGATTGCAGTCTTCTATGTGACTGAGAGTTAGGGTGCAACTATTGATAATGAAGCTCCGTTTTTATATGTAGTTGAATTCTTTAAGTGATATATTTTCAAATTTATTGCGGACTATCCACTTGCATAAGATGAAGATTCTATTAACTTAGCTAATGAATGAGTTGCAGTATGCAGTGGTCTTAAGAGTAAATGTGTTGATGCTCATGTAGCGATAAGTAGCTCCCATGGTTCCATACCATAAGGATTTGGAAAGAAGAGCAATAAAGCTAATAAGAAGCATGTGAGCAACAAATTGCCCGAAGAACTGGAATGCAACATCACCATGTCAAAAGCATGGTAAATCCTCAGAACTATTCGGCAAAGATTTGGCACCCAAAAAGTTTGTATGGAAGGTGAGATGGAATAATATCGAGGGCATGACACAAGTGAAGACACCCAAATTATTTTAGTTCAATATGATACGAGGGTTGCTTCTATGAGCTGGCCTAAATACCAATGAATAATGCCGATAGTAGGGATGGAGATACCACATATCCATCAAGTTTGATAGAAAAGAATAATGATAAACTATGAGAACAACAAGATGATGCTACCTGGCTTTTGCTATAGACGATTTCAATTAACTACATTTTTCAACTGTTAATCTTGTCACACTTTCTATTGGAAGAGTATGAAATTACAAGGTTCGACCTAAATTACACCTAGAGGGGGCTGAATAGGTGGTTATGCGGAATTAAAAAACTAATAACTAAATAGCAACAAGTCACTTTTAATTATCTCTAGATGGTTAATTAATCAATCCAATTTCCCTATGTTGAACTACCGTAATTATATGAAAAGAGTAAATAACACACATAATGATCACTGAGAAACTCCAACTCGGTAAAAACTCCGGACACTTTGCAGTAAAAAATTCACTATAAAAGAATTTGAACTTACAGTCCATCAAACATGACTACCACTGGTTTTTTGGACCTCCTAACTACAATTCTTACAACCCTACTGGATTACGTGAACCTGCACCAACTCCTGGCTGCAATTTTCAAAGCCCTCATGAATTTTGTACACCTATACCAACTCCCGACTTTATGAATTTGTCAATCTCCTATGGATCAATGAAGAACTTTGCGTTCTCCAACAATAATTGGAACTGAAGTCACCTTCTCTTGTTCTTCAGAACTCTAACAGATGTTTAGGAAGTAAGCAGTTTGTAATTTGGATTAAGTGGGTTCTATGTTTTCACCTCCAAGAACAATTCAAACTACGAAGGTTGAAAGCTATGGATGAATTTGATGAAGTAGACATGAAGCAATACGTGTTCTCTCAATGTTCAACCTTCAAGAAAAACGTTCAGTTGCATGATGGTATTTATACTGTAGGTTTAAGGTTAAATAGGCCGGACTAAAAGTTTTAAAAATGAAAATTATAACTTTCTGGATGATACTGTCGCTCAAGCGAGAGTTTAGCGATAGGCGAGCAGTATGTTGTCGCTTGAACGAGGACAAGGCGGCAGGCGAGCGACGATATTTCTGTTTCTACCGCTCAAGCGAAGACATCGCGATGAGCTATCAAAATTGCGGCGCTATTTTTCTCCTCTTTTCATACTCGAACCCTAGAACCTAAACTTATACAAATTGCAACTTACTCTTTTATTTTTACGTCATAATAATTCCAGTTCTTTTTATTCACAGACTTGCCAATTACAATAAAACCGAACAAGCTTCCCTTTTGGCATTATGTGACAGAACTACAAATCTAAAGTCAAGGTAGTAAAATACAAACACAAAAATAACAACTACTCCCAAAATCAATTCTCTTGGTTGAAATTTGTTTTTCTTTTGTTTAACCTGTTTCCTAAAACAGACAACTCAAAAGTATGTGAACCAGTAATATGGATAAATACAATACAAACAGTTAATCATAAGTTGTACAAGGACATCCCTATGGGAGTCTCGTTGTTTGTGTAAATCTATAATGAGAGCCCTATTAGACAAATTGTTGTCAAACAACCTACCACGATATGATGTAACTCGGAATAATTTTCAGTCGGCATTGACCAAATGACTGAACCAAAAGTCAACACCTTAATGAAATAACTCGGCACTAAAACTATCAGGGCCATTGGAAGTAGCCTAATTTATTTAGTGCTGCTCATGATCCACTTCTCTACCGCTTGGATGACTTTTAGGTGATGGTCTACTTAGTGATATATTTAACCCACTTACTTAAATTTGGCTTGGCCCATTTTACTCCCTAATGAATTTTACCCTAATGTTTAAATATATATGTTGTTTCCTCGTTGCTTTTACCTTGTGTTAGTGTGTGTTATATGCATCTTCCTTTGAAAGAAAACAATGGCTGTCTTCTATATGATTTCGAGCCTTTCACTTTTCTCCTTCATTCTCAGCCTTCGTGGTTGCCTCTATGGATGTTAAACACTACTATCCTATGCTCTTTGTGGACAAACTAAAAGCAATCGAAGTAGAGATTCTTTGAAAGTTTTTGGTTGGTTTTTATTAGTGGTGTTGATTGATTGGGTGTTTACTGAGCCCGAAAATCGCCTTGGTGAACTCCCATTCAACATAACAAGACCCATTAATCAAAATGGTGAAAGATGCTATTGAAATACTATTTTTTGCAAGGTTGTGCCAATAGTGAGGAAATCCCTTGCATTCTATAATACTTAAGACGAAGCCCAATCCTACCATGTCAGATATCGAGCTACAAAGACATACATTGGAGACTGCAATTTATTTTTTCGTTTGATCTCAATACATAAGCTCGAAAGCGGCGATAATATTATTGGCGATAACACGACATTGGATACCGTTGCTCTGAGAAGGTGAAATACGGTAAAAAAGAGTGACTTTCATCCTTATTATCCATAGGTATAGAAATGATTTAGATAACATTACGTAGACTGATTGGTTGGCATTCACTTATACTCCTTGGAGTCTTAGTTTTCGGAATTAAAATTTCATTTGAACCGTTTAGAGAAATTAGCATCCCATTTCCATTAAGAAAAACTAAACTAAATGATGTTACCTCCCAATTGCTTTGATATAAAACAACGTGAAACCTATCCAGACCAGGTGCCTTAAATAGGCCGATACCAGATAGTGCATCTCTGATATCGGATTTTTAAAAGACTCTACCAGATGACTCTTTTTAATTGGATAAGGCTAGTTCCCAACCTGACAACTTTTCCTATAAGTGCCCCATGTCTTGTTGAATTGTAATGAATATGTTTGAAAAGTAACCAGATATCATTCGTGCAATGTCAACAAGTATATCCGTCCACACGTGTGCACTGTCGACTTAGCCAGATATTTTATTTCTCACGTTTCGACCTGCAGCCTCATGGTGAAATAAGCCCTTGCTACTTGCACCCAATACATTTTCTAGTTTTCATATAATTTCTCAAGTTTAAGTTCAAAATCATATATCACATTAGCTTTTCATTATCTATTTTTCCCATTATACAACCATTGTGTTTACCGTTTAGTTACTAACAAAACAGTAAGATGAAATATTAACCTCTTTCGTTAAAAATATTTTTAAGATGAAATTGACATGTGCAGAAGTCTTTAAACTTAGAATAATGTTATCGAAATTAAATTAAAAAAAATTAATTAATTTTTAAATCTAGCAAAAAAAGTAATAAAATGAATATTTAATATTGCTAATGAGGGAGATTTCTGTCACATTTAAAATTTTAATGTTCAAAATTAGGGGGATTCTTTATGTTTTTGATATATTAAGGATTTCTATGTAATTTAAACTTATAAATAATATTTTATAAACACATAATACCCACATTCACTATTAAGATGTGTATAATTCATCCTTGATTATATTCCATTTAAATAGTGTCTCAATTATTTAATGCAGCTATTAATTAAATGAAATAGTGATACAGAGTACAAAAATTTTTGCCTTTTGAAAAAATTGTACCTATGGACTCTGTACAAAGCTTCTGGTCACCTTAATTTTATATATAAAACAACACTCATAAAGAGTTTCTTTCAATACCCCACCCCTGAAGAACGGTGCCCATATCTGTCTCTAAAAATACCCCAAATTCTCATTATTTAACTCAGTAGAGATATATACACAGAGATGTATTGCTGAAAGGTAAAGTACAATCAGCTCTCTCTCCTCTACACCTATAGCTTCTGCTTGATTTAGATTTGAGTTCAATAGCTTTTTGGCTTTTGTTAGTGCAGATCAGAACATGAAGGCACATAACTGTGTGTTTGATTGAGTTTAAGGGTTGATTTTATGAGCATTAAATTTTATGGATTTTAAACATTGAATTTGTTGCATGGATATGAATTGGAGTTTTAGTACCTTCAATTTTCTTTGTTTGATTTTTAATATTATTTTTAAATAAAATTGAGGTAAAATGATTTGCATAGACCCACTGGAAATAAAGAATATTTTTGTAGTGGTGATGTTTTAAAGATTTTTTATTTTATTCCTTAAGAAATTTTCATTTTTGTTAAATTACTTTTTGGGAAAAATGCAAATTTACTTAAGGAAAAAGCAATGAATGTATTTTGAGTTGAAATCCTTAAATTTCTCGACTGCCTCTCTACTAAACCTTGGAGGGGAGAAGTGAGAAGTTTGCTTCGAAAATTTTAAAGTTATGTGAATTTGTTTGTGTTTTCTTCACTAGACCACGGTCCGTTATCAAGGTCCATTATTTTTTGCTGACATGGTTCTCCTTTGTTAAGTCCCCTTATCAAGATCTATTTATGTCCTTTATTTTTCGTGAAAGAGTTCCATTTATTTTATTTTAATTTTTTCCCATATCGAACTAGATTTATTTATTTTAATAATTTCGTCATCAAATGTCATCATGCTCTTTAACTCTATGTTATGTATGGTTCTTTGTTTATTCTACTGGAAACAGGTTTCTGGTAAAGGCGGTCGTGTATATGCTTAGATTTTTCAAATGATGAAGTTTGAAGTAAAAGAAGTATTATAACTTTCGCCACATCCTCTCTCCTTGAGGGGTTAGAGTGGGAATGAAAGGATTTACTATCTTCGAAAAATATTATAGTTGTGTGTTCTCTTTTCTTAAAACTCAAGAAAAAAAATTCTTTAGAAATGCTAGTTTTATTTTGCTTTCTCACTTGAACCATGTCTGATCAAGGTCATTTTTTTCTTTTTCTTTTAAATTTATTTTCTCTTACCGAGATCCATGATGCACCTTAACTCTAAGATATATAAG
>CAIGRP010035209.1:0-10652 GCA_903798385.1 Fraxinus cuspidata
TTCTCTCCATTTCAGAAGAAAAGTTGAACCTTGTGTTGGCATATGGAAATATGTCTAATTATCTATTAAAGGTGGGCGTGAATAGCAACTCACTTTATGGTTTCCTGTTCTGACACAGAGTATATTTATTGCAACATAAGTTTTAATTTTGATCATTTTACGTTGACACGAATTTCAGAAATTACTTGATGACCATCTGTAAGACAAACAGGTCCAACAATCGAAGTGCTATCTCAGGAGAGCTAAGAAAGCCTTAGCGAGCAAAGACATAGAGCTCAAATGCATACACCTTAGAGTTCATGGACACATACATCTCGAGATCTCAAAGAAAGATTTAATTAGACGCTGGCCAAATATAAAGTAATAAATACCCATGAAATTATAGAATAGCATCCCATGTTTAAAGAGAACTTAAATGACATAATCACTAATTGTAACCCTATAGTTATTAATTACTCAATATTGGCTTAGTCTCTTCAAAATTACTCAATATCCGCTTAGTATCTTCAAAATTTCATCCTCCGTTCTCCAAACCCCATCCCATTAAATGGCTTCATACAATCTTCCTATCATAAAATCATTATAATCCCCATCACATTCTCCTTTAGCAGTAAAATCTCACAACCATATGACATCACTTATCCAATTTTTTTTTGATAGAACAACGGCACAGTGCACAAGAGGGAAAAAATTAAACAATGTGCATCAAGCAACAATTGATTAACATTCTCTAAAAGGACTCAAACTAATGTCAATCCCAACTTGTGATCAAATACTTCCCAAATAGGAATAGTCCAATCCATATCCAATTGTGCTATACCCACTCACTTAGACACACAAGACCAACAACACAGATCTTTGAACAATACCCAGATCAATAATCACATTAAAGCATGCATATATTATACGGATTCATAAAAATATTAAGCGGTGATCGGAAAGAGACCTTTCTGAAGTCTTCAGGAGCAACACCAGGGAGGTAGAAGCCGAAGGCATTGTGGCAGAAAAGAATGCAAATAACTGTGAATACGAAAACTATACGCGTTACACGAGATCCAATAGTTCCTCTCATGGCAACGAAGCAACAAATCTTTTCTTTCAGATCCAGAGAGAGAGAGAGAGAGAGATGGGCGTTATATATATATGATGCTGTCGGTTGCTTTGGGTAGTTTTAACTACTACGTAATATATTCGGGCTAAATATGGAAATCACTAAATGTTTTTACATATATAAATTCTTTTATTTATTTTTTTATTGTTAAGGTTTCGTTGCTCTCTCACACTTCATTTTTAACTTTATTTTTCTGTGCATTATCATAATCAGAATATCATTCTCCTCCTACTATCATAAGCTAAACAAAAGCTATAAAGGATAAGCTAAACAAAATGTTACTACTTTACAAATACAAGGAAAACAAGAGTTCCATTCATTTTATAATGCTATTATTAACGTGTCCCCAAGAGTGGTGCTTATCAAAGACACCAATCTTAGACCGACACGAAGTGCTATGTAGTTCTTTGAGCAAAGGAAATTTTGTAAAATTTGGCCATACCAGGATTTTGCAATTGGCTACTAGCGATGATGATGGTGGTGGAAGGTGTCGATTGACAGTGTTTTGAGTTGTTTTTTAGTATATAGCGCATTATAATGGTGGTACCATTTGTGTTACCCTAGAAGTAACACGTATTAACTTAGAATTTGGAAGATGGTGATAGTTTTTGAGATCTTGATTTCAATCATGGCGGTGAAGTTGGTGGTGGAAGGCATAGATTGGTGGTGTAGAGTTTTTTTTTTTTTTTGCTAGAATATGTGGAGTTATGGAGATGGTAACACATGTTGTCCTACAAGTAACACGTGTTATCTTACTAAGTTACTATTGATGGCAGTACTAGTGGCATTTGGAAGATAGTGGTAGTATTTGGGAACTTGATTCAGGTCGTGGTTGCAAAGGTGGTGATGGAAGGTGCTGATTGGCGGTGCATGGATTATTTTTTACTAGAATAGGTCGAGTTACAATGATGATAACATGTGTGTTTTCTTACTAGTAAATATATGTTACCTTACTTAATGTTGATGGCTTATTGGTTTCTCCAAAATATACATTAAGATATATATTCCAAAAAAAATATTATTTAAAAAAAATTTAAAATATTTTAATAATATTGACAAGTAACATAATTACACATACGTTACCATAACTTGTAATTCTTAAAAAAATGTTGTTTTAATGAAAATTAAAATATTTATTTTAAATGATAAGGTAGTGTATCTTAAAATTCTATAAAATGAGGTAAATACAAATATTTTTTTAATGAAACAGATGTATTCTTTGAAAAAATTGTAGAGCGGTGTGTGGAGGTTTTGATTTTCTCTAAGGGGATTGTATTCGATTAGGAGTTTCAAAGACTTTTAGAGATTTAAAAAATTTAGGGTTATTCAATTGAGACTTTTTAAAAATTTCTAAAAATATTGGTGCATTCAATAAAAAATTTTATGGACTTTTAAAAAATCTTTAAAAGTTACGGAGTATTCAATTAAGGTTTTATAGAAGTCTCTATAAGTCAGTCACATAGTATTTAAAATGAGAGCTACTTTTAAGGAATTCCAATTTAGGGGGCTTTTGGAGACTCTTTGATGGAAAGTGTAAATAACAAATATTAAATCAAATCTCTCATATGATGGGAGATTTGCGAAAAAATCTAGAGCCCCAAATCTCCTCCTAGGGTTCTCTCGTACCTCATTCATTCATGTAATTTGCAGCATCGCTTTTATGAATTTCCTGCCTGTCCATTTTCTTCCTTCATTCACATGTGATAATGGTGTGTATTCATATATGTTTTTTAATTGATTGATATTCAATTTGTTATATGAATTCAATTGAATTTGCATCATCACTTTTTAATTGAATTTGATGTTAGTCCGTTTTCTTCCTGCATTCATTTGTGATAATAGTATGTAGTCATGGATGAATGATATGAGCGCTGATATTCATCTTATGTTAAGCACGGGTGATGTGTCATATTAATTCAATAATTGATAAAGATTTGGTGGGTTCCAACACTTGAATTAAATTTGCTATCTACCAATAAATTAATTTGACACGTTATCGGTGCTTAACATAACATGAGTACCAGCTCTCATTAGATCATTCCCGTGTATTCATATATGTTTTCAAAGTTAATAAATAATAATTTAGGGTTTTAAGGGAAAATAATAATGGAAATTATTTGGATTATAAGTATAAAATGGTTAAATAGGAAAAAATGTTGAACTGTGACTTTATAAACAATTCTTATAAACTGTGATTTCAATGAATTGGGATTTCAAACGAGCTTTTAGGAGTAAAAGACATCTTTAACAATTGATCATTTTATCGAACACACCTTTATCACTTTTATCGAACAAACCTTTACCAATTAGGCTTGAGATAGGAAAAATAACTTGAACTATTAACTTTTATAAACTGTGATTTTAATCTAGCCATAATTATTTTCGTATGAATTTTGAATCTGTTTCTCTATTCTCTGATCTCATTTTGAAGTTTTAATTAGAACATAAGATACTTGGTTTAATCAATTTAATTGTGAAGCAAATTTTTTTTAAAAAATGAATATAGCACGCATGTGAAATACCTGTTTTCATACATAATCTTGGTGACTCCATTTTTATTGATTTCTTTATCCTGTTCAATGAATATAATATGTATGTGAACATCCTGTGAAAATGTAAAACTATTATCCATTTAGCATTACTTCACTGCGATTTATTTATTTTTACCCAAAAAAATTCCAAAAAAGTAAATCTTTATTTTATATTAAGTTTTTATATTATTTTTTTTAAATCTTTAATGCATTACATATACAATCCGACGATAGTATGAATGAAAGATTCATTAAAAGGAATTGACAGAGTTCAAGAAAGTGGTATGGAAAAATATGAAAAATGGATGTCGAAAAAGAGCAATGAACAGCTAAAACTCATGGTTGATGCCGATACTCGTGGATGGCGTGATAGTAGGGCTTTGTTGAGTAAAATAACAGTAGAAAAGCATATACTTCCTCATCTTAACGAAAATCTTGGACATAAAAGACTTATGCCCAATATAAAAGTTACGTGAAATGGTTTAAAAGCAGTATAACAAATATTCTTAGCTCATGCCGTAACTCTGGGTTTGGTTTGGACCCTAGGACAAAAAAATTCACTGCTAGTGATGAAGTATGGGACAATTATTTTACGATGAACTCCTTTTATTGAAGCAAATAAATAAAGTTTAAAAGTAGTAATTAGTGATGTGTATATTTCTTACGTGAGAACTTATAATTATTTTTATTTAATAGTCTCATTCCAAAGATAGAAGTTATCGCACAGACAATGTTGCAGACTAAGAAGACTTGTGAATTGTAGTTGGGGTATACTCAATTGCACTAAGAGATGACTATGATGCAAGAACATTTGAGACTGAAGAAAGAAGAGACAATGACGATTTAATCGATGACTTCATGTATGATCCTAATAGTGAGGCATTCATACAAACTGATAAATAAGATCCTTTATATGAGCCACAATTTCCTAGACGCTCTACACAACCATTAGCCCCTAAACATATAAGTATAAAGGTTCCCCCATTAATGTGAAAACAAAATAAAGCTTTGCTTGAAGCAAAATCTAGCTCACTTGGCCCCGAAAGTGTCCAATCAGATGTTATAGACAGGTTGCTCGTACGACTAGATTACTTGTGCTAATGGATCAACTGACACTCGAGAGCATGATTGTTGGAATGCTTTCAAGGAGATCCCAAACTTGGATGATGATATTCGTTTCCAAGCCCTTGATTTGCTTAATATTAGAGCAAAGAAGTCCGGGTTCTTGAATATGACACTAAAATAACGTTCTAAATGGATAATATTTAAATTGAAATGAAGCATTTTATTAGACATTATTAGTAATGAATTTTATAGTTTTGGATTGTTAATCTACCTTTTATGCATTTTTTAACTTTGAAATGGTAATGAATTCTACAGTTTGAGTTATTTATTGATTGTGTTTATTTATCATATATTGAATTACTAAGACTTAATTCAATTTATCATGATGTTATCATTTTCCTTTTTATGTCTTTATGTTTTCTTTGTATTTTTTTTTAAGTTACTTCCATTTATATAATGTCTAATGTCAACATGCATGAAGATTATAAAATAAATATGGACGGGATTGAAGAAGGAAATGGGAATCAAAAAGCATTATATGAAATCATTAGTATCTATGGTTGGCAATTCAATAAATTTTCTACGTGTTAAATGATTATATAGATAATATGTGTCGCGAAAGTATCAAACGTTCACAAACTAGGAGAAAAAAAATTAGATATGGATATGATTATATACATAAAATATTAAACAAGGATCCATAATATTTTAGACTATTTTACAAAATGTATCCCGATGCGTTTCTAAATGTTAAATTTTCTTTTTGGTATTTATGTTATTTTTTAATTTAATTCAGGTGATTTAAATTTTTCTAATATTTGATAGGTATGATACATTAGCAAACTCATGCCGTATTCTTCTTGCTCGAGAGAATTGGATTTTATATTTCTAAGTTAATCACCAATGAAAAACATGAGCACACCCAGTTAAAAATATTATTTATATAGATTTAATATTTTCTTTCAAGAATAAAGTCTATAAAAGTCCATTAATATCTACAAGGAGTTTTATTAATTCTTAACAAATTCATGAAAGCCATTTAAAAGCTACGACCAAAATCACCCCCTTAAAAATGAGTAATGTTATGTAGTCTCATTGGGGTTATAATTCTAGTCTAAATGACTCTAGATGATATGTAAAATGAAATGTAAATTTAAATAACTTATTTAATTTCACTTATCATTTAAAATCACGTTAACATCATTTAGATTGAAATGGTAGTCTCAGTAAAACTAAATAGCATTACTTGAAAACGTTAATAAAAAAACTTTTAGTCTCAATTGAATATGCTAAAACATGAAAACAATTGACTTGGAACTTGGAAGATTCCTTATGCTTAAAGGAAGAGAAAAATTCGAAAAACGACAATATGAAACTTGTAAATCACTGTACGATTGAACCCCAGAATTAGTTTCCTGTAAAATTTCTCCCTTGAAGCAGGAAGCTGAATCACATCTCTCAATCTAATTGCATATGTTAGTACTTATATATTATTTTGTAAATTTTCTAGCACATTAATCCATGAACTTCTCGCCATTTACTGATTTCAATCCATTTTCCCTTCTTCTTACTCTCCTTATACCCACTTTAATCTTTTGTATTCTTCAATCTGTATCATTCAAACGCAAAAATCTTCCACCGGGGCCATTTCCATGGCCTATAATAGGCAACATACCGCATGTTATAGGAACAAAACCCCATGTATTAGTCTCAAATTTAGCAAAAAAATATGGGCCTTTGATGTTTTTAAGGATGGGGTCTCGAGCTGTCGTTTTTGGGTCTTCGCCGGCGGTGGCGGTGGAGATTCTTAAAACCCACGACCGTGAATTGTCAGCGCGCTATGCTCCAAAAGCAACTCCAATTGAAGAGTCTGATTTGAAGAAATTCTCTCTTTTATGGGCAACTGATTGCCAACCCCAATGGAAATCAATTAGGGTTTTGTGGAAATCGGAGCTTTTTTCGAACAAAGCATTGGATTTGCAGGCTGAAATTAGAGCAAAAAAGATGGAAGAAATGATGGAATTTTTGCGTAAAAAAGAAGGGGAAATTGTGAAAATAAGGGATATTGTGTTTACAACTGTATACAATACTTTGGGAAATATTTGTTTTTCAAAGGATCTGATTGATTTTGATGATGAGGAAATGGGGAGTGATTGGAGGGTGATTATGTGGAGGTTCATGGAGTGTGCTACTACCCCAATTGTAGCTGATTTTTTCCCTTATCTTGATGGGCTGAAATTGGATCCTCTTAAGCAGAAGAAGAAATCAAAGAAATGTATGGAAAAAATGTTTAAAGTGTGGGGAGATATAATAAAGCAGAGAAGAATGGAGAACGGCTGTGATGATGTAAAAAATCATGGGGATTTCTTGGATTTTATGATGGCAAATGGATTTTCAGATGTCCAAATGCTCTACATGCTTTTGGTAAGTCAAATATGACATGTTCAGAGTTCAGTAGGTCGAAGTTCGACTAAAATGTTAGGATACCAGAATTTCTTAAGTAGGAAATATGAAAGGAAAATCACTTTTAGAGCCCACCGAAGTTTAGTATGTTCGACCTAGATATCAGAATTCAACTTAAGTGAGATTGCGAAAGAAAATCACTTTGCAGCCCAACCCAGTGGACAAAACACATATGTATTGTCCATTGGAGTTGGCCATGTTCATTCAAGGATTGGTCCGTATCATATGCCTATGTATTTTCCATGGGAGATTTGGTGTTGTGCCAACGTGGTTTTCTTTCGCGTCAAGACTTAAAAGAAGTACTTAAATGGAACGAGAATACTAATTGAGCAAGTTATTTATTAGACTTACCAACTTTTGATTGATTTTGTTATAGGAGATACTTCCAGCAGGGGCAGGAACTTTAATTGCAACAAGTGAATGGGCCATGGCTGAGCTGCTCAAGAACAAAGAAGCCATGGCCAAACTCCATGAAGAACTTGAAGGTGAAATGAAATCCAACTCCATCAAAGAATCCAATATTTCTAAACTTCCATATTTGAATGCTTGCATTAAAGAAACCTTAAGACTCCACCCTCCTATAGCATTTCTCCCACATTCTGCAAATTCAACATGTGAGGTTATGAACTACACAATTCCAAAGAATTCTTTGGTGATGGTGAATCTTTGGGCTATGGGGCGTGATCCCATGATATGGGACGATCCATTATCGTTTATGCCGGAGAGATTTTTGAACTCGAATTTGGAGTTTAAAGGGCAAGATTTTGAGTTTTTGCCATTTGGTGGTGGAAGAAGAATGTGCCCGGGTTTACCTTATGCTCACAGGCAATTGCAGTTAATTTTGGCTTCTTTGATATGGTACTTTAAATGGTCTCTTCCAAAGGATTGGCAGATGGACATGGATGAAAAATATGCAGTGCCATTGCAGATGAAAAAGCCGTTGCTGCTAATTCCATCTAGGAAATGTTAATGTAATTTGAAGCTTGTTTATTTCCATGGTATAAATCTCAGTGTTGCGCACACGTGGTAAGACTTACGCACCTGCGTTTGAGATATCGTGATTTAAGTGGACGGTTTTACTACTTGTGCGTGTATCAGAGGTCCCAATAAGTATTTCCCTCAGAAATGAAATCTAATTGTAAGGATCCATATGCAGTTCATCCTTTTAAAATTATATTACAGCCAGATTTGATGATCAGAGGATATCTATTACAGTGTAAATATGTAAATTATGTATCTTAAAATATATGAACAGTGCTATTGATGAATGAAAATTTCTTTGGTCTTGGTTCAAGACGAAGCTGCATTGGTCTGCGGTGCGCTCAAAGGCTCATATATTCCAAAGTCAGTCAGCCCAAAATTAGTTCGAGGTTTCATAGGATACACAATTTTTATCAATTTTTCGGCGATATGTTTTATAGGATTTACAACTTTTATCACTTTTTAATCACACCTATTATCAATTTTTATTAAAATTTGCTAAAGATCTAAATTTTACCTAAAAATTCAAACAGGGGAATAGACATTGACAGATTCAGCACCCGGCGAGAGGCGCGGTCGCGCATGATGGATCCGCCAGAATTTATAGCCACTGTCGACCTGCTCAGTTACAGACACTACAGGGAATTAGAAATGGAGGGATGAAGATAGTGTGTTTGGGCCATTTTTTTCATTTTTTAGATTTTGGGTCTTCTTTTTTGGGCTTTTTCTTTTAAAAAAACAATTGGCCCATTAGGAATTGCAAAGGAAATTAAATTCAATAGCCCATAGAAGCCCAATCCTATTATTCTCACATTTCATCTCAATCCTCACATTTTCAAAAAACACAGAAGCCAAACCTTCTACCTCCTGGCTCCCTTTTCTCCTGTAGCCGCACTACCGTAACCCCGACTCACGCCGACACCCTTCAGCTTTATGCTTGCTCTTCGGTAGACTGTAACATTTTACATTTCTAAGGAAATTAATTATAGAATAAACATTTTTTCACCTTTACATATCCTTTGTTTTAAGTGCTTTTGGAAAATAATTATACTTATGGTTGTTCGAAATCAAATTGGGAAAATTTGGATTAATTGAGATTTTAGAGTTGATTATACCAATGACCAACTATATTCCAATTTTGTGTTGAATGTTTAAGCACTGGAGAGCTTTTGATATGTTTTTCATGTTACTCAATTTCTTAAATTCTTCACCTTTTTCATAATAAATTGATCGTGCCATTTTTTGACGTAGCATTATTAATAAAATGCTACATTTTTATTTTGTAATTACGAAGTGAGATTGTATCATGGAATTTTTTTTTTATTATTTTGGATTGTATTTTTCATATGCAGATGATTTTTTTACGTTTTAATGCTTTTATATATAGATTGAAGATTTTTTAATATTATTTAATTAAATATTAATAAACGATCTCGTTGTTACGACGACGGTCAACGATCTTCCTAACTGACGTTCAATCCTGGATTGGGATAGATACATTTGTTATGAAACTCAAATTAATATTGATGACCAAATCTTAAGTATCTGAACACTATCCAACAAATAAACAAACAAGCACTAGACATAGAATGTCCACTTCTCTCACTTCTTCCATACGATGGGGTATGGGATCATGTCAAGCTTTAAGAAGATAAAACCTGGAGAGTATCTTCTGTTTGGTTGTACCCCCAAAAACACCACAAATCACAGCCACTAAGTTGTGACCCATATGCTCCCCCTACACTGTAAAAGCATGTGCTACACTCTATTGACCATCATCAAAATAAGTTCACAGAGAGTTTGATGCGCCCACGCTAATAAACACGGCGAAAAAGAAAAATAAGTTAAATATAAAATCACGTAGATGAAAGAAAATCAATCGATAATCGAACTATCAAATTGCAAGTTCCTTTACCTTCTCAAGTGCTGTTAGACATAAAGTCTTATTTGATCCCCATTTTTTTCAGTCATTCTTCTTTTCAATCACACATTTAACAATAAAATAATATTACAAATAAATCCAAAAAAATTATTTTTTTAACCACAAAATTTCCATTATTCTATTATTTCAATATACATTCTACCCAATAAGGGTCCGTTTGATTGCAATGGTGGAAAATTGGTGGAAAGAAAATGAATTTCAGAAAATGTAATTACCTAGAACTTGATTTCCAGGAAATTGTTAATTAAGTGTGTTTGATTGGTATAATTTTTTCACCCGAATTTTTTTTTGAAATTTTGGATCTATTTGTTCACGTTTGACTTTATTTTACAAGAAAATTATCCATTAAAGTGAAATTTTTGTTTACAATTGGTTATGAAATTTGTTACCATTGCCAAAAAGTAAAAAATAAAATAAAAATAAAAATTTACTCGAAAACTATTTTTTTCACCATTTTTTTTATCAAAACTTAATGTTTGTTTGGCTTTATTTTACATGGAAATTGTCCATTAAAGCGAAAACATTTTTAACAATTAGTTATGAAATTTATTTCCATTAC
>CAIGRP010035217.1:0-19169 GCA_903798385.1 Fraxinus cuspidata
CGCAGGTCAAAGTGAAGAAAAGGGGTGATGATACAAAATATGTTGCCAAGGTAGCATTCTTAAGAGATAATGTTGTTATATTCCTCTATTACTATGTCACTTTCAGACCTAATATTTGAGAGCAGAAAGATGTCGAATATCCTGTACAAATAGTAGTGTTTTTTCTCCTGAAAGCAGGGAGGAACCCATTCCAACGCGCTCCCTCTGCTAAGCTAGGCTGACTTTCATGATTACCTTTTATTTCTTCTCTCCTTATTTCGACGCAAAAAGAAATATAAATTGGAAGAAAAAGAAAGGTTGAGGACAAGATATCCCGAAATAACAAAAATAGAAGAAGATAGAGTCTAGCGCAATGGCCATCATAGCACTTCTGTACCAGTCTTATCATCTTGGTTGCCACCAAAACCCCAAACTCGCCAAGGCATGTGGGAATCATAGAACTTTTTCCTATAATTTGANACAAAAATAGAAGAAGATAGAGTCTAGCGCAATGGCCATCATAGCACTTCTGTACCAGTCTTATCATCTTGGTTGCCACCAAAACCCCAAACTCGCCAAGGCATGTGGGAATCATAGAACTTTTTCCTATAATTTGAACAACTTCCTCACATTTCACTCTCGAAAGCCTGTGAAGACAGTTTAAAAACATGATTCATTTCCCTGCCAAATGACAAACATGAGGGGGAAATAGTCATTAATGTTTAATGTTTAGACTATCAAGACCAAGTGACAACCTTCACGTTCAGATTTCCAAATGAACGAATGCAAAAAGTAATAGGAAGGTTCAGGCAGGCAAGATGAATGAGAAAGGTGGTGCAGAAGCGTTTAGAAATTCTTGTAATAAGAATCGAAAATAAGAACTATATTGGAATAATCTTGCCTTGTATTGATTTATGATTGATTGTCGTAAAAAAGTGTGCAATACCTCTATAAATTTTGCCCTAATCCTACTAATATAAGGAAACTAAAATAAGGAAACTAATGTAAAATCCTAATCTAAAAGAAATTAGAAATCCTATTCTAATCAATAAATAAGAATTAAAAGATAAAACCTATTGGAACTAGAAATCTTAAATATCCTATTATAAATAACTAACTTTTATCCTATTTATAATAGGATTGTCCTACATCAAAAGGACTTGCATGAAAAGACACTAGAAATTTCGATATGCCTGTCCCTTCATATCAAAGTTGTAAAACACTATAACTTCTTGAATGGAGACTGATTGTAAGTAACAAACATTATTTTCTAATATTACGTGCTGACCCTTCACATCCTGTAATGTAAAATTTTACTGGCCACTTTTCACTTTAATTTTTTCCCCTTATTTCCTTTTCCACTTTCAATATTCCGAGATTGCTTTTATTAATGATCATAGTGAATGCATCTTTTTTCATTATCAGAAAATGTGATTTTTGGTTGTTAGTAGTCATTAGGGCATAATGCTCTAAATTATAGAAATCACCAACATTTTCACCCAATACTGACTCAAAACCATAATTAATCAAATTAGTCTTTAGTGTTTTACTGTATGTTAATGTCCTTATTTCCTTTTGCTTTCATATATTTACTTATTTTGGTGTTGGGAGGCAGCCCTGGTGGTGGAAAATCGGTTTAAAATCTTGATGCTGCACTTATTCTCTACTCAGTGAAATGATTTACAGGTTCTCGCAAAAGGAGTAGAATGTGACATAGCTCTGCTTTCTATTGAAAGCGAGGAATTCTGGAAAGGAGCTGAGCCCCTTAAGTTTGGACGCTTGCCTCGTCTGCAGGTTCTCTTGATTTGTCTTCATTTTTCCCTACAAGGAGCACTTTTTGTTGCTTTTTCCCATCTTCATACATTGGAACTATTTATTGTCCATTTCTTTCGCTCTGCTTTTCCATTGATACTATCCGCAACAAGCAATTTATGTGGAGTGACCAGTATAAATGATTGAAGAAACTGGGTAGTATTTTTCATCTTTCTGGCCCTAAATGCTTCGAGATCATATTTTACTTGCGGAAATAGTTAGTAGATCAGAACTTCACAGGTAGCATTTTAATGTTATGGAAGCTGACTGATTATGGCTGGATCCTGTCTCTTTGTATGTGATGTATTTGTTTTCTTCTTCTGTTTGATATAAGTATGTTTTGATGTGTCTCCCAGGATAGGATCTTTTTCCAGTTTTTCAAGAAGATCAAGTCAATCTAATGTTTTATTAAAGAGCAAAAAGAGAAAATATATTCAGATGGATAGTCCTTTTGAAATTTCACTCTTGAACAAGTACTTAAGTTCATGGTTTCAGCGATTGGGATAGGTCTCTTGAGATGAGATAATGAAAAAAAGGAAACTAAATATTACCATCACGCTAATAAACTAAAACTTCACTGTACAGTTTGTAAGTTATTAGCAAGGGTATTCCCAAATTGTTGATTAGAGGTCCTTCATCTGATGTTAGTTTCAATACATATGTTCAGGAATTTACTGGGAAAATGCACAATTTGCTTGCTTCATTGCTGGTTCTAGGACATTAACTAGTGAAGGGGCTAAGTTTGTCATTGGTGTTAGTTTGGTGATTTCCTTGTGGAAGCATTTAAAAGAATTTCACATGTTTGTTTTTTTGCTTATAATTACTTCATCAACTATTCTATAATTTTCATGTTGGTTCCCAATTGATGGTTATGGATTTATATGACTACATAGTACATACCTATCTTTTCCCGAATCATTCTTATATATTTCTATCCTTTCAATGGCAGATTTCGCTGTTTGTAAGTCAAAATTAATGTTTCTTTGCAAATTGAGCTGCTGAGCAGGGCCTTTATTTCTGGGTCAGATAGTTAAAAAATCAGAAAATGATTCTTTATATTTTGGAAACAAGCTGTTGGCAGGGTAAAATAAAGCATAAATAAGATCTGTAGCTTAATACTGTACATGGTATTGATATTTGTCAAATAGACCTGTAATTACACAGCTGTGGCTCACAATGATTTGGTGGTTGGGCTTCGCTGAAACTGGTTTGTGCATATTTTATTCAAGTTTAGCAATAAATGTAGATCAATTCTCTCAAGTGTCCATGCCACTCTGTTTCTGGCTTGCGTGTATATCACTGTTAGTAATGCTTCTACACTGCATTTTATTATGCTATTTTGTATTTGCTGGTTTACCACGATTATCACACATGACTAGCTCAGTTGCTTGGTTCCAAGTTATGCCTGATATAAATGGAAACTTGCAAACGATACATGAATACAGTCATCCAGCAATTCTACTAACTATTCTGCTGCGACAACTTAAAAACACAAATTTTTTTACTGGTCCATTGCTTTCAAATTGGCAGGATGCAGTGACTGTTGTTGGATATCCGCTTGGTGGAGATACTATTTCAGTAACAAAGGGTGTGGTATCAAGAATAGAGGTTTGTTCATTCCTCCATGCTTTAAGGTTTTATTATTTTTATTCATTATATAGCATGCATCAATCTACATTATGAAGCCTTATCCTACATTTAGATGGTACCTGTTTGTTTATTTTATAATCTATGAATTTTTGGATAAATCACAATGACTTTGTTAAAACTTTAAGGTATAAGGAGTCTTTTGTATATCCATATTATGAAAATGTTTCATCCTAAGCAGACATATGGTTCATGCAAATTCTGGAGTTAAAAATGATAGTATATCATTGACGTTTTAGAAAAGAAGCAAAAGATATGACCATTCTTGCTCTCCTAAACGTCCTTTGATTATTTACATGTCTAATTTATTCCAAATGATTAGTGATTCACAACGAGAAGCAAACAATGAATACGTGAACTACAACTTAGTTTGGTAGTTTGGTGCATAATAGAGAAATTCTGTTTTCGATCTCTTATTTGTCCCCAGCTACTGGTTTGTTTGAAGCTGAAATTTGATTATGTATCAATTTGCATCTTTTTGATCTCAACAAACATTGAACATATGAAGTGCAAATTAGTTTGGTTCAAAATATAGAAAATTCTGTATTCAATCTCTTATTTTCCCCAGCTACTGGATTGTCTCAAGCTGAATTTGGTTACGTGTAATAGTTGAACGACAATCTGCTTCTAAGTTGCATAATTTCACCTACAATTGGCAGCACTCCTGTCCTGAAATTGTGATTGTTTCCCACTGTATTTTGATCAATTAGTTCACAGCAATCCACATCTTAGTCTCATAACTATTGACAGCTCCCCTCTGGAATTGTGAATTCGCAGTTTCAGAGCAAGAGCACTTTTCCGTGGCATATCAACTATGTGTAAGTAAGAATTTCAGATCTCAACTTGAGCTCAAAACTAATAAAGCAAAATTGCTCTCACAGTAGGAATCTCCCACATCAACAGTCCTGAGTGTCAGCTATTACCTTGTTAAACAGTAACTAAGTGCTGGCTTTCATAACCAAGGCCAGGATGAATTCATTTTGCCGTCTGCATGGACCAACAACCAACCATTTTAGCTTTTAATAAAAATGAAGAGGAAACTGTGGAAAACCCAGAAGATTTGTGTAGATTACATTGGTGAAATGACCAGAATCCAATGAATCATGCACATATTTGTGATCCTATTTGACTAGGATGAAAAGTAGCAAAACCACAACTAACACAATTTGCAAAAAGAGAAGAAGAATCAGTTGTTCAGCTACCTCATTCCTGGAAGAACTTAGCGTTTACCTTGTGTGTTCTTTCAGGTTACATCATATGCCCATGGCTCATCTGAGTTACTTGGTATTCAAATTGATGCAGCAATAAATCCTGGTAAGTATGCATTGTGCTACTAGGAATTGGTCCTTTCTGAGCATGTATAGCCAAGCTTTACAAATGTAATTTAACTTTTTGACTGTAAGTAAAGACTTTTTCTCAAGAAGATTGTACCACCTACTGAAAATCCAAAAAAAAAAATAACTTTTAAAAAACCTCAGTCGTGTTTAACTTTTAAGCTTGGCCAAACATGGTTCCTATTTACTGGTCAGATATTCCATGTATTTCTAAATTTCTTTAACCTCACTCGGTTGACATGTATTCTTATAGCCATACAAATAAAAATATATTATTTTTTTCCCTCATGCATCATTGCTTATAGTAGCTATATTTTAGGTAATAGTGGTGGCCCTGCATTCAATGATCGGGGAGAGTGTATTGGAGTGGCATTTCAGGTAGGTTTTTTCTAGACGAATTTCAATAGCAAAATCTGTTAGGTTTTAGATTTTAGCTTTGTTATTTACCATTTTGCTTTAAGGTAGAATCTATTTGCCTGCAACACTTTTCGAAAAGTCACTATCTGTTTATTGCAAGTATTTTGATCTTATAGCTTCACAGGCTGATGGGTTTTCTGACAGAGTGATAGTCGTTAGCATTTTTCTTTTCAGTTTTATGTTTTCACGAGACATTGCTTTTAGGTTTACAGATCTGATGAGGCTGAGAATATTGGCTACGTGATTCCAACTACTGTTGTATCTCATTTCCTGGAGGACTATGAGAGGAATGGGAAATACACTGGTGATGCTTCTTGCACCTTATGAATTTAGAATGCACTGCTTAAAAGTTACTTCTGATAATTGGCATGGCCAACACATTGTGCTCGTGTAGCTCTAATGCTTTGACCATTAATATTTTTGTAAGTCATTTTAGTATTTAAAGATTATAGGCTCATACAACTTTATATAATTATATTCAAGGTAAGTTGATCCAGAGAATGAGTCTTTCTCCCCCTGGCCTCCCACAAGTGCCTGGGCGCAAAACACGTTTGCTTGTGTACCTTTAAACATTAATCTTTCTTTCTTAAGTCATGTTAGTATTTTTGGATTAATAGGCTCATCGAACAACTTCATACAATTAAATTCCTTTGTATTCTTAACTCTATCAAGAGTTACATTATTGATTTTTTTCTCTGTCATGTTCTCGTTATTTTTTACTGGCGTAGTAATCATGTTTCCCGTAGGCAACCTTGTCACATGTACACAAATGGGTCAGAGTGCGCTGTATTATTTCCTTTCTACCATATGGGGCACAATTGACCATTTTGAGAAAAAAATGAGTTCTGTCAGATGATTTGAATGTTAGTGGAGACCCCAACATTTCTGTAGACCTGCAACTGATAAGAGTATCAATTGGGAATTTGTCACTTGTCAATAAGATGAACTTCCATGAAATCATTTATGCAGTGGAAAACTCATTGTAAATTCATTGCATGTACCTTTTAGAAAATTTGCAATTTAGTTTTTGTTGTTACTCTTTAAGGTCATGTATGAAAGTAACCTTTTTCTTCTGTCCATGAAGCATATAATAAACATCTTAGCAACATTTTCAGGTTTTCCTTCTCTTGGGGTGTTGTTGCAGAAATTGGAGAATCCAGCTTTGCGGGCCTGCTTAAATGTTCCATCAAACGAGGTCTATCTTTTTATTGAACTAGACTAGAAGATCCACATGTTTTTAATGTCTAAATTCTTATAATTGTACAAACATATGATTTGGTACATGTCGTAGATTGCATGATCGGAACTTTTTCTTTACAGTTCTCAAGATGCCACCTGGGATTTTGGCTCATTTTCAAAATGTTGTACATTGAGAATGCACGATGTTTTTAAGCAGTGTATGCCACAACTTTTATATTCTACAGTGGGGTTTGTCCATTCTCTCACATGTTGGGCAATCTCCACGTCTCAAAAATTGAAAAAGTATAAAATAGATGCACCACATGCCTGTTGGACACGTCTATGAGACATCAAGAATGTAAAAAAAATCTATGAAAAATAAAACATGCCATGTAGCGTGTTCACCTAGTACACAAGGTATGTCGGTGTCCAATACTAGTTAGACAAGGATTCTCCAACCTAGGAGTGTCTATGCTTCACATAATATATATAACAATCACTTGATATATGTTGTATGTGTGGTTCATATAGAGTGGAACACAAGTTTACTGAATCAAAATAATCGATACCGGAGAGGAGTGGAGTGGAGTGAGGGGAGCGGAGCTCACCAAAAAGGGAACGGAGTGGAGGACGGCATTGGCCTTGTGGGTTTAATTCACTGTTTGTTTGTCAAGACGCGATATGGTACATGTGTATTTTCTTGTAAGGGCCCTAAAGTATTGTATGGGCTTGAGCTAGGGTTAGTATAAATACTAATGATGTAACCTTATTATTCATACTGAATAAAATCTCCACTTCGCTTCTTGTGGACGTAGGTACATCACCGAACCACGTTAAATACTTATATTGATTTCTCTATTATTTTGCGCTTAAAATCCGATAACTGGTATCAGAGCAAGGTCTAGATGGAAAGTTCTTCGATTGCAAAATTCGATGTGATGAAGTTACGGAACATGAAATTTTGGATTATGGCAGCGAAGGGTGAAGGATTTGTTAGCGCAGCAAGGGATGGTGAAGGCGCTATTTGGGAAGAAGCCAGAGGGTATGTCAGTAAAGGTGGCAGTGGCTTAGCTCGGCCCGTATGCGCAGGAACTCACGAGCCGAGCTCGTGGCTCATTTATCTACTCGGCTCGTTACTCATGGGTCGAGCCGATCTTCAGCTCGGGAGCTCGTCATTTTTTTTTTAAGATAAACTTTTTTTTTTAAAAAAAAGGATAAAACCCTCCGCTTTGAAGAAGGCGAGCTCGTTGGCTTGCCCTCGAGCGCGAAGGCGAGCTCGTTGGCTTGCCCACGAGCCTTGCGCTTATGGGCGCCGCCTGCTCGGCTCGTGCTCGGGCCTGAGCTACCCATGAGAAGAGCGCCGAGGCGACGAGCCGCTCGGCCCGTTGCCACCACTACATGTCAAATGCCGATTGGGAAGAGCTCGAGGTGCGAGCAATGGATACAATTCGGCTCTTTTTGGCGAACAAGATCATGTATCACGTCATGGACTTTGAATCTTTGGCAGAAGTTCGGCTGAAACTAGAGTGTCGTTATATGTCGAAGTCTTTCACGAACAAGCTACATCTAAATCAGCAGTTGTACGGGCTCAAAAAACTGGAGGGTACAGATCTGATTCAACACACAAATGTGCTTAATCAAATTATCAGCGACTTGTTGCGACTTGAAATCAAGTTCACTGACGAAGACAAGACAATGATATTGTTGTGCTCTCTTCCTTCCTCGTACGACCACCTGGTGACCATGTTGACGTGGAGTAAAGAGACTCTCGAATTGGAGGAAGTCACATCAGCCCTGTTGGCCTACAACCAGCGGAAACTGCGTACTGATGAAAGTTCACAGGGTGAAGGATTGGTCGTGAAGGGTTACCAGGATCGTGGGAGAAAGAAGGGTAGATGTGGTTCTTACAAATGGAATAAGAGATCGAAATCCAAAAATCAAAATAACAAGAACGTCAAGTGCCACAAGTGCCATCAGATGGGTCACTTTAAAATGGACTGCCCTAATAAGAAGCAGGGTGATGGAATGAAATATGATGTGTCCTCAAACTCGGCTAGTGTTGCAGGAGACTCGAATTCTAGAGATAGATACATGCTATCAGTCTCTGCAGGTAATTTTGACTGATTACATTACTCTTGGGTACTTGATTCAGCCTGTTCATATCACATGTATTCTCATAGGGATTTGTTTAATTCATCGTTCGGGTAATTTTAAATTTGGTCTAATAGGTAATGATGCATCATGTAAGGTCATTGGAATGTGGTCCATAAAATTTAAAATGTTCGATGGTGTGGTGAGGTCTTTTAAGGATGTTAGGCATGTACCAAAATTGAGAAAGAACTTATTTTCCTTAGGTACTTTAGACACTTGTGGCAATTCTTATAAGTTAGAGAGTGGGGCCTTAACAATGAAGAAAGGTGCTATGATTGTGATGAAATGTTAGAAATTGGCAGGGAATATCTACAAACTATTGGGGAATATAGTTGTAGGTGGAGTTGCTATAGTAGAATCTAAGTCAGATGACACTCTCCTATGGCACATGCGACTGGGGCATACAGGAAATCGTGGTATGATTGAGTTTCAAAATAGGAATTTGTTGAAGGGAGTAAAATTATGCAAGCTTAATTTCTACAAGTTTTGTGTACTTGGAAAACAGTCCAGAGTACAGTTCAAGACGGGATTGATTATGTGCATTCTAATGTTTGGGGGCCAATGATGGAGTTTTCTAAAGGTGGATCCCAGTATTTCATTACTTTCATTGATGACTTCTCTAGAAAAGTTTGGATATATTTCATGAAGCACAGGTTTGAAGCTTTTGCCAAGTTGAGATTGTGGAAAGCAGAAATAGAGAACCAGACAGGTAGAAAAATCAAGTATCTTAGGACAGACAATGTACACGGATTCACAGTTTCTGAAATTATGCGAGGAACGTGGTATACAGCGGCATTGTACAGTTCGCAAGACACCGCAACAGATGGTGTAGCGAAGATGATGAACAGAACAATTATAGAACGAGCAAGATGTTTAAGGTTGAATGCAGAGCTTCTGAAGAGTTTTTGGGCAGAAGCTGTAAACATGGCATGTTACGTCATAAACATATCACCACGAGCAACGCTAGATGGGAAAGTTGCAGAGGAAGTTTGGGCAGGTAATGAAGTTGATTATTCTGGATTGAGAGTATTTAAGTATTTATGCGGGCAACTTGGATGATAGAAGGTCCTATACAGGTTATGTTTTCACACTTGCGGGTGGGCCTATATGTTGGAGATTAATGGTGCCGTCACTTGTAACATTAACCACAACTGAAGCAGAGTACATAGCAGCAACTAAGGCAACCAAGGGATCATTGTGGTTGAGAGGGCTTGTCAAGGGGCTTGTGATCAAGCAAGATGAAATAAAACTGCGTTGTGATAGTTAGAGCATCATTTTCTTAACAAAGAATCAGATTTATCATGCAAGAACCAAGCACATTGATGTGAGATTTCACAAGACAAAAGAGTTGGTTATTTCAGGAGAATTGTTGCTAGAGAAGGTGCATACCTTGGAGAATGCAGCAGACATGTTGACAAAGCCAATCACAATGGATAGGTTCAAGCATTGCTTGAACTTGATTAACATCTCTAGGTGTTAGAGAGGATGTGTCCCAATCTATTGGTCTCAAATGATGTGTTTTTCCCAGGTTATGTTTGCTTCAGTGTTTTCTCCTAGGGGGTGAATATTCGTCAAGGTGGAGATTGTTGTATATGTGGCTCATATAGAGTGTAACGCAGGTTTACTGGATCAAAATGGCCGATACCGGAGCGGAGTGGAGTGAGGGGAGCGGAGTGACGGCATCGGCCTTGTGGGTTTAAAATTCATTGTTTGTTTGCCATGGACGCTGAATAGGTTCGGAGTGCAGGGGCAACTGTCTCGCGGTACGGTACATGTGTATTTTCTTGTACGGGCCCTAAAGTCTTGTATGAGTTTGGGTTAGGGTTAATATAAATACTAATGATGTAACCATATTATTCATGTTGAATAAAATCTCCGGTTCGCTCCTTGTGGACGTAGGCTCATCTCTAAACCATGTTAAATACTTGTGTTGATTTCTCTATTATTTTGCGCTTAAAATCCAACAATATATTTCCTATATTATTATATTCTGCAGGGCGTACTTGTGCGGAGAGTTGAGCCAACTTCTGATGCTAGTAATGTACTGAAGAAGGTATGCCATCCTTCATAATAGAATATCTTTTGTTCCCCACCACGGATATGTTCTTGCATCACATTATTACTTGCAGTTTCTTCCGTGCTATTCTCATACTTTAGTTCCTTGCACCATCTGAGTTTGGTTTTCATTATTGGTCGGTGAACCTTGCAAGAAACATCTTATTGCTAGGCACCTCATCATAGTGATTTCTAAATGTGGTTATTGTAACACTTCATCCTCTGGTTTTTGGAATTAAGAGAAAACAATTGAAATCTTTTATTTGAAAAGAATAAGTTGTGAAAAACATTGGAAAACTTACCCATTATAGAGAAGCTATTCGAATGAGTAACTGCAGTAAAGCCTATATCATTTGTGTTTCAAATTATTGTCCATTCGGATTATAATTAGTTCAAGAAATCTTTTTATTCATTGCTTGGCTAGTTCAAGAATTTAATATTTCCAAAAATGGAATATTGTTTTGCATAAATTCCTAACCTTGGTTAAATAATATTGTTGTGCTCATCACATATAGTGCATACACAGTGTAATTAGATACATCTGAATGGCGCCGATGGATTTGGTCAAAATTGATGTGTGAGAAAGAGGCAACTCGATAGTGGCTCAATGTTGTGTTATTATAATTTTATTTATACTTTTCAATTTTTTTGTTCTTTTAAGTATCAAAACAAATACCTAGGGCTGCTGTTATTTCATTAACATACTATGTTGCACGGACACGACACAACACGACAGGATTTTTAAAAAACATAGGAGATGGTCACTCGAGGACACGTTAATTTTAAGTTATTTAAAACTTTATATTTACATATTCTTTTCTTTATGTTTATACTTTTCTTTTCTTAGTTTTGATGTTTGTTCGTGAAATTTTTAAATTAGATAAATAGCTATTTGTTATGTTAAGTTAACTTTAAGTTAAAATTATAGGTTACTCTTTCGGTGTAGGAATATACATATAGTACATGTCTTTGAGAGTTTGAGGAGTGTCGGTGAATGTCATGACACTATGCATGCTGGACACACGACACCAGCAGAAGTGTCCACAAACTCAAAAATATTGATGGTGTTAGAAATCAAATAACTCAGAATCTTTCTTTCTCTTCCAGGGGGACGTCATTGTAAGTTTTGATGATGTTCGTGTTGGTTGTGAAGGGACAGTGCCATTCCAAACAACTGAACGCATTGCATTTCGCTATCTTATAAGTCAAAAGTAAAGTTCTTGACTTCTGTAACAAAATTGAATTTCGTGTTAAACCTGCCTTACAGCCATACAAAATACTGCATTTTATGGGTCATTCTCTAAATAAACTTAACATTTTTAGCACGTTAAACTGTACATCTATTGCGCATCAATAGCTAAAAGACTACTAATTTAATCCTTGTGCTGCACCATGTTATTCTTGATAAGTTGTATGGATGTCTGTAGCATGATGTCTTCCGTCCTTATGTGACTCAATTCAATTGTTGAGACTGTTAAAGGAGATCTTATTACTTTGTGCATCAATCTTATTTAGTCCTCATATAAAAAATCTTGTCCAATTTTAGTTTGATAGCTTTTACCTTGACAGTCTTTACACGAGGAATTAGGTCACTGAACTCTGTGCTTGCAATCATATTTTATTTTTAATTTTTTGCCATTATTTAGAATTCCACCAGCGTTTTATATCCACGGTCTCTTATCTTATATGCTGCCCTTCAGTTTTGGGTAATAGCGTCCTATCATTTTAAAGAGATCATGACTCCCCTAGTCTGAATTAAGGATCTACAGAATACATAGCTTTATACTAAGTCACTTGTCCTTGATTCTAATACAAAGACCAATTTCAGATTTGCAGGTGATGTAGCAGAGCTTGGCATTATCAGAGGAGGACAATTTATGAAAGTTCAAGCCATCATGAATCCACGTGTGCATTTGGTAAGTAGAGAAATGTTTAAATCTTTGAATAAATTGCTCTCTTTCTGGATAATATGATGATTTTTTACAAAAATCTCCTCAAGGTTCCGTATCATATTGAAGGAGGTCAGCCTTCATATTTAATAGTTGCTGGATTGGTGTTTACACCTCTCTCAGAACCTTTGATCGAGTATGTATGCGATTGTTTTTGTTTATTTGACCTTTTTCCTTATATTTAGTGTTTCTCACAATTTCAAATAAATTACAGTAAGATGTTTCTATTACTATTACAAGCTAATTTGTACTTATTTATTTCAACAGAGAAGAATGTGAAGATACCATTGGGGTAGTTTTCTCTTCCTATTTCTAATGACGTGATAATACTATACGTTGCTCGAATTCCGTGGTTTATTAGTAGCTTTTGTCTTCTGGTCAGTTGAAGCTGTTGACAAAGGCGCGGTACTCAATGGCTAGGTTCAAAGGGGAACAGATCGTGATCCTATCACAGGTTTGTGTGTTAATACTTGCCAAACAGCTTCTCATCCGAAAGTGTTAGTGATAAAGTCCTAATCTCAATCCCAAGAGCAATACTCAACAAAACTGAAAACAGAAACTCAAACTCAAACTCATAATTACACTTAGATTTAAGGAGGTTCACCTCAGCTTGAGAGCTACACTGACTTGCTGATGGAAATTTTTTCACTATAATAAGGGAGATTACGAGGTTTTTTTCTCACAAGTCTCTTTCTTATCTTTTAAAAAAGGAAACTAGGGCGACCTAATACAAGATTAGTAATGTCCTCCACAGAGTCCAACAGAAAGAACATTTCTTTGTTGCTCCTCTGGTTATGCCAAGCACATATGCGGTTCATATACACCAAATCTGTTGTGACCATTATTGAACCTCTCATACGAGGACACATAAGGGTTTAACTTTATTCCTTTCCAAATAGTGCACCCAACCATTAGATTCTCACTCGACATAGCAAAAGAAAGATTCAAATTTGCATCCATCCAATCCATTGTTGTCGCACCATGCTTTTGTCATCTTGACACTTGTGGTACGAGGAGATTTCATTATAACTTCTTTTACAGAGAGCACCACACATTTGGCTGAACATAAACGATTGCAATTATTATAACAAGAGAAGGACAAAAACATATAAATAGAACATGGGTATTAGAATAGAATTTTGAAAATTATATTTTTACATCTTGCCTGAACCAAACTTCTGCATAAATTTCTGCTTAGGTCCTGCTGAGTCAATTGAAATTATTTCTTCTTTCTCCTCTGTCCTCCCTGACACCACCACCACTTGTCTAAGTGAAAGTTTGCCTTGAGAGAACGGCGTCCCATAAAAAAATTTGGGGCAAATCAATATTCCGCTGTATGTGCATGGGAAAAGTTGCTAAATATCTATATTGCTTGCAGGTTTTAGCAAATGAAGTAAATATTGGGTATGAAGATCTGAGCAATGAACAGGCAAGTAAAAAGGCAGCCTAGTAAGAATGCTTGTATACAACTGAAACTTAAAGACTAACTCTATTACAGGTATTGAAGTTAAATGGAACTTGGATCAGAAACATTCACCACCTAGCACATCTGGTTGATTGTAAGTACTAGCATCTTATACATCATTAGTCCTAAAGGAAATATCTAGCATGGTCCTCAAATTTGACTAATGGAGCACCTGGTTCCCAATTGAAATTTTTGGCGTTGAAATTCTGAAACATCAATTTTTGATGGAATTTGGTTCGTACTGTATGGAAATTGTCAACAGTCACCTGACTTGCACATAATCATACTTGAGGTTTTTTTTTTTCTACACTTATTTTCCTTTTTTCCCATTAATTGTCCCCTTTTGAACTGTTTCTTTAGAATGACGAAAACAACCCTTAAAAAGGAGGTCATGTACAAGTTATGTGACTATCTAACAAGTGATGGTTTCCATCCAGTGAGGACTTAGGGGTGCCTAAATTGAAGGTTTGGGATTTTGAACCAGAGAAAATTTGATTGGAGATTGGGTGGGGAACGACAAATGCAAATTTTCCTTTCCGTGATGATATAATTTCTCTTGCACTCACAATTCTGCATTTGATCAGCTTGCAAGGACAGATATTTGGTCTTCGAATTTGAAGACAATATTTTGGTCGTTATGGAAAGGGAAGACGCGTTGGCTGCATCTGGTAGCATCCTCAAAGGTTACGGGATTCCATCTGAAAGGTCTTCTGATCTTTTGGAACCATATGTGGACACTATAGGACATGTCGCAACAATAGATCAACACGAGTCGGTTGAATGTGCAGTTTCAAATTCAGAATTTGGCTATGATGGACTACTTTGGGCGTAATAATCATTCTTTATACCATTTAGGTCATAATTCGGGTTACATTGTGATATTTTACAGTACAATTTTCCTATTGATTGGCTAGAAATTATTGTTGGAGAGATTGTAGGCATGCTTGAGGCTTGTACAATCGAACTTTATTTATTTTTCCCTTTTCCTTTTTAGGGAGTGGGGTGATATTAGTTGATAGAGAATGTGCTGTTCAATTCTTTCTGATCTGTGAGAATAGGGAATAAGACTTGACCTGAAAGAGAGAGAATAGTCTCTATAGAGGGCTGTCGGCAATTTTGATTTGATGATTTTGAAGATTTCCAAAGATATTATAAAAGGAATCAATCTTTTTTTTAAGCACTGTGTAACTGTGCCTACAATAATATGTTATCCATACTTTGCAAGTTTGCATTTCATATAGCCTAAATGTCTATGCTTCGGGCTTCCATTCCAGGTCAATAATTCAACTTTCTATGCACAAAATTGAAGGTCAGTATATTTTGTGAGATATTAAACCCTCTTCTGTGGACAGCTCCAATTACTGCTAATAGTTCTACTTTTTCTGCATTATTGAAATGTTTGGTAGGTGACAATTAAAGAAGCAAAATAAGCTAAGTGTAGGCATCTCCACTACTGCATAGCATGCATGCAGATTACACGTATCATATTGTTCTTCTCACAATGAGGACATGGAATGTAATAATCTCTCTCCAAATCGCTGAACAGAAGAAAATGAATAAATATTTACTGACCCAATAAACTCAAAATGGATGGTAACATTGTGTAATAGTGGGTGAGCAACCATTTAACTTTTTATTTTTAAGTGAGCAAGTAAAAACCAAAGATAAAAGTTGATGATTATTCATATAATTAATTCTCAAATTTTAACACTGTTTATTATCACATAGGATTTTCATTTGTCAAGTGGACTTTTTTTGCATAGATGGACGAATGGAACCGAGATGGATGAAGGATGGGTAGCGTTGTGTAAAAATGAATGAGCAACCAATAACTTTTTATTTTTGAGAGAGCAAATGGTAAACAAAGTAAAGATTGATCAACTCGTAATTACACACCTTAAATTTTAGAATTATAAAAGCCATGTCTTTGAAGTTTATTCTCGAGAAGTTGAAATTCGTATAGATGCAACTTAAAGCTTACTAGATAAAATTGTGAAAAGAATAGAGAGATGATAATACATCTCAAATCACACACTTGAAAGAAAATCTTTACATGTATAGAGCATAATTGAATGGAAGCACGGAATCCTTACATTGTGCTATGTATGATATCGTAGTGTCATATGCCCATGCCTAGACTCTGGACCATAACGAGGAACTAGATTATCCCATAATTATGGAGATTTATTGAACAACCTCCTCAAGAAACCACCACAAGGTGTGTTTATAGTAAGGATGTTGCTACTTGTACATAAAAACATGTATATAATGGATTACATGATATAACGTGGAGGGAAAATATTGGATTAAAAAGTTGATTGTGTTTTAAATTGACAAATGGTAGAGTACCATGTGACATTATGTAATACATTATGTATATGTAGCAAGATCAGTATTATAAAGTCGAATTGTATAAGTTTCTCTTTTGTTATAAGAGAATTTTTTTTTTTGTGCTCCAAACTCAACATCATATGCTTTATCCAAAGAACTCAACAAAGACTTCTCTTGTCGACAATTCCTAAGATCAAAAAGTCACGCAGAAATGGGGTAAAGCTCTCCAACCTAGTTCTCCTGTGGTTTTGGTGAAGGATATGGGAGATGCCCATGATGTTGATAGACGATTTTTTGATATTCAGACTTACTAAATCATAATGCTCAACCAGTGAACAATAGGATCAATAAAAATCTTGAATCGTGTTGCTTAGGTCTTCTCTTGTAATACATTTTCGTATGCTGAGCAAAAGAATCTACATCTTCAAGTTTGTACGTGTATTACAAAATATCTGTAGTTCAAGATCCAGTAAGCACAATCCATGTCAAGTATGAAAAAAAGTTGCACGATCCATGTCAAGTATGAAAATTGTATAGGTCCATTTAGGAGGCAAGTTTTGTGATTTTATTCGTGGAATTCACAAAAAAGGCAGTGCTAAATTGTAAGTCCACAAAAAGATTGTGTTACGTTGTTATTGTGAGATTATTTTAGTGCTATTTATGTCAGTTCACTCCAGCATTTGATAACTTGGGATCTTTTGGGCAATACTTCTGCATGGCCTCATTTTTTGGGCCCTGGAGTAGTGAGCCCAGCACTGGACCAGAAGTGGAGAGATACAGATCAATGTTTGTTCCTGCAGCTCTGTCCAACTGCCCAAAGGATATAATAATTTCACCATTAATCCTTCAAAGGAGATTTGAACTTAGATCAATGATACGGTAAAGCTTCGCTCTTACTTCTTGAAATAAGTCTTGACCTCTTAAAAAAATGGATTTTAGAGCCTGTTTGAAAACTTTTAGTTTTGAATAATGATTTTTAGGAGAGTGCGTGATTAAAAAGTAGAGAAAAATTTTTGGTATACGTGTAGAATATTTTATTGAGTGAATATGTGGTCGAAAATGGCCCTATAACAAACCATAAAATATATTAATGGATGTCAAGCATGCACTTAATATAACTATTTTGTATTAGTAATAGTTCTCTTTTTTTTTTTGAACTGGCTTGTCATGAAGATACACTCTCTCCTTTCTAATCTAATGGTACATATAAGCTGGTATTACAATCTTCGTCGGCAAAACAATATTATCCCAAGTTTAGTAGGCATTCTTTAAAAACTATTTTGCTTCAAACTCATTTTCAACCCAACATTCTCCCAATAAAATAATTTTATATTCAGATCTATAACTTTTCAATACTTTCTAATCACACATCCTTCCAATAAATTCATTTTTTTTTCCAAAATCTATTCTCAAAAAGTTTACATCAAACGGACTCTAAAGAACCATCAACAATTTTGGTACCGTAATTAAACAATAGTAGATAAACTACATTGATAAATTTTATCAAATATATAATATACTTTTAAATTTATTTGATGTTATCTAGTTCAGCATACTTAAAATATCTTTAAAGTTCTCAATAATATATTAGATTATAGATCGTGAGTAGTTCATGTGAGTTGACCTGATCCGCTGTCTTATTGAAATGACTCGAAGGCTATTCTTTGATTTGAATCCAAATCTCAACCCCATATTCTACCTTAGCACGAGAGAGAAGAAAATGGGGGTTGGTTAGGTCTGTCCTTTAACAATCATGAAATTAATTTTTTTCCCTTCATTCCACCCGTCTTATTTTTATCCGTATCGTCGTAACCATTTCGGATTACATTCAAAGTATCAAAGGGTTAGAATTAGTAGAGGAAAGTTCATAATGCTCGTGAAAGACGACATTCCATCATCTCAAATTTTTGGTGCATAATTCAGCCCATACACCGCAAAGCTAACAATTTATAAATCCCTGGGCAAGCAAATAACAAAAGATTTGAAGGCAAAGAGGTCACCATAACTAATTGAATTAAAGAAACCTCAAGAAAGACAAAAAATGCCAACCAACCCCCTTGAAGCCATAAAAAGGTTGTCGGCATTGAAATAAAAAATTCAATAATTAATTAATTTCAATGCGTATTCCAACATGTTTTTTGGGTTGTACAAGACTTTACTAGGTCTATGCTCAAATTTGTCCAAGATTTTTAATTAAAAAAAAAAGTTGTCGAAGTTTGGCTTGAATTTATAATGTCAAAAGATTGTTCAAGCTCGACTAACATAATATACTTTTTGAAATTCAGATATTTTTAACACTTTATGATGATAAAAGTTCGCTCTCGCTTTACCTTATCTAATTATGGTGAAAAAAAGTAAGTATTATCAATAGATATAGAGGATAGAATAGGTCTTGAAGTGAAAACCACCAAATTGCGAAATAAAATCGAAATTGCATTTTCAAAACCATCGAATTAGTTTAGGTTTTGATATTATAATTGTAATTTTGAAAGATATTTTAATTGTAAGTTGATATTTCAACTTCCTTCTATCGACATAGTCGGCTATGGCCATGACCAACTAAAGATCGGTCATCTGTCGCCTCTAAGCTCAACAGTCTTAGTGCAAAATGCCATCAGATGGCTCTTAGGTTATGGTTCCCTTGGAGAGCCTACATTTAGTTTCAAAAAGGTTGGTGTTAGCATTAGCACTCTCTTAGGTTCTAAAGGTAGAAATATATATATGTAATCCCAAAGTTATTGGATACAATACAGCTCCTTCAACTTTGGAGTCTCTTAACAGAGCTTATACCTCCCAGACCAATACTCGATATTACCAGTTAAAATATTACCTTTTTAATATTCGCAAAGG
>CAIGRP010035219.1:0-27935 GCA_903798385.1 Fraxinus cuspidata
CTTTTAAACTTAGTCAAACATGTGGCATTTCATACTGTTTAAATAAGTCATTTATCTTTAATTAATAAAATTATTTGTTATATAATAAACTAATTTGATTATATGTGAACTCTTTAAACTTAGTTATATGTGTGTGTGTAAAATAAAATATCTAATTAGTTAACGAGTTATTAGTTTATCATGAATATGACTAAAATAAATATGTAATTGTTGTAGGGTCTTAAATCAATTTTGAAAAATTAAATATTGGGTTTGAGTTGGAAATGAAGTTAATTGAGTTAAAATTAATTTTTGAATTGGGCTAATTTTTTTATTCTTTTTGATTTTCATCATGAATTTGAGCTAAATTTTCCATTTTTATACAAACTAATTTGCTTCTAAGCGGGCTGCCCACACCCAAATTATTGTCTGTTTATTTGACGTGTCGAAAAGATATGATCATGACCTCAGTATTTTTCTTTGGTGCTGATGTCCGTGCATCTAATGCACGTGTCCAAATGTTTAGTAATGTACACATGAAGATGAAAGGAATTGATATATATTGACTCTTGGGACTCGCTAAATTTGCTTGTGCATGCATTATCATTAGGCTCGGAAGTGAGGCTTTTGAACTAGAGAGCAATCAGAGGGTCGAAAAGCTCTACGTTACAAGTTTTAACAAGGATTTCAAACTTTCATCTTTCGAATTTCTAGACTAAAAAATAAAAAATAAAACCTTTCTAAGCCAAACTATGTTTCGAACCCGGCCCCCCCAGCTCATTTCACTTGCATAGAAGAGTTCAATTGGCTTAGATTCACCAATGACTATACAGCTTTATACTTATTGTCACATTGACTAACCAATTCGATTTTGTTTTGCTAGAACCACCCAACTTCATATTTAGTCACATTGACCACCCTATTTGATTATGTTAAATAAAGTTTTTGGGTGGTTTGACTGAAACTAAGTATTATGTTGGGTGTTCATATGAGGAAACAAAATCAAATTAGGTGGTCAATGTGATATTAAGGGTGATATTGAGTTATCATCGGTGAATTTAATCGAGTACCATATTAAATTAATTTCAAAAAACCGACCGCGAGCCCGGATCTTTCGCGTTCCTGTTTCAGACAATTTTTCTTCTGCGCAGAAACCAAAAGTCACTGTTCTCTCCCCATTTTTCTCTTATTCTTATCTTTTTCCACTTTTTTATTACTTCAATTTACACCTTCCTCTCTCTTATTTTAATTTCTCTCTCTAAAACCAGGAAAAAATACACTAGTGTTCCCTCCCTCTAGTTTTACGCCGAATGGCAGATGAAACCGTCTCTTACTCCCATTATATTCCTCCACCTGCCCCCTCTATTAATCTTTCCCTTCCTCTATCTCTATATATATATATGCACTTTCTCTCTCTTCTGTTACTTACAAACAAGCTTAAAGCTTTTACTTGCGTCTACTGCTAGCTGTTCTTGAGTAATTTTCTTGCTTCTTCTACTTTGCATGTGCTTCTCTTCTACTTTTTTCCATCATAAAACTTCAATATGCATTTACCCTTTTGGAGCTTAAACTGATACGGAATCACATTCATGTATTAATGGATT
Source organism: Fraxinus cuspidata (assembly GCA_903798385.1). Classification (NCBI taxonomy): domain Eukaryota; kingdom Viridiplantae; phylum Streptophyta; class Magnoliopsida; order Lamiales; family Oleaceae; genus Fraxinus; species Fraxinus cuspidata. Next base: position 1,584 of record CAIGRP010035219.1, read on the forward strand.
CTTGACAATGAGGTACAATGATTACTCACCTTAGGGTTTGATTTTGCAGTTCTAATTTATGGGGTAAAATTAATTTATTTTTGTGTGATTTTTTAGGGGTATCTCTGATAAAGATTTTTGAAGAAATCTGAGATATATCTTCAGAATTTCTGATAAGAAAAGAAACAAGAAAATGGCACCAGAAAACAACTGGCTTTCGTTTTCTCTATCTTCAATGGAAATGCTCAACTCTTCCTCGCAGGCTCCCCTTCAGTCCACTATGGAACTTGCACCATTTGAAGCCTCATCTGCTTCTGGTTCTCACCACCTCTACTCCTTCGCCGATAACTTCTATTCCAACGGTAATTAAACACCCAGAGATATACATATACAATTCTTGTATCTATCTATTTTATCAGATTTCTTTTTGTAGCTTATCCAATACTTTAATATCGTATTAAAATTTTGCTCTTTAACTCCACCGGTTCTGTTTGGTGACTGAGTGAAATAGGTCTATAAAGGTGGGAAAAGGACAAAAAATTGCAAACTTGTTTCTGGCATTTCCGTTACTAGGAACTTTTTCTTCAAAAAATACCTATGTATATTTACTCATCCCAGTTGTATTTTTACTGGACTCGACTATTATTCAGTTAATTTTTGGTGTTTCCATTCAATGCTACAGCTTCTTTATTATTTCTTTCTTCTCGTATTTATTTCATCGACAGCCCTGAAAATTAATTATCATTTGGTGACCCTTATTTCCTTGCTTTAGAGTGGTATAACCAGAAATCTCAAGCCATGTACTCAGAAGCCGAAAACCATCAGGTCAAGGAAGACAACTCCTTCAATTTCACCAGCTACATGAACCCATATATGCACCAAAACATGCAGCCACCGCCTAAACTTGAGGATTTTTTGGGTGGCGACTCGACGGAGATTCAAGATTCGTCCCTGACTCACATCTACGACCACCACCAGACAGGTGGCGGCGACCCCTACTTCAGTAACAATGAGCAGCAAGATCTCAAGACTATTACTGGTTTTCAGTCCTTTCCTGCGAACTCGGGATCGGAGGTTGATGACTCGGCGTTCGCGGGTCATACTCAGTCCCCGGTTGAGGCAGGGAGCGAGTTGGTGACTTACTCACAGTACTCACAGTGCCCCATTACTGCTGCTGCTGCAAATAATACTAATGCTTTATCCTTGGGTGTTTATAACAAAGCACAATGCTCTGAGAATAATAACAAAGCCATTGTTTGTGTTGACTCGGAGAGTTGCAAGAGAGTTACTGATACTCTTGGTCAAAGAACTTCCATTTACAGAGGCGTCACGAGGTATCATTTTTATTTTTATTTTTATTTTTACACTTTTCCCACACTGTGGAAGAAATATATTTCATTGATTATTAAGTTTTGATTGATACAGACACAGGTGGACAGGAAGATATGAAGCGCATCTATGGGATAACAGCTGTAGAAGAGAGGGCCAAGCAAGAAAAGGGCGTCAAGGTACGAATTACATTTCCTAAATTCTGAGGAGTTGTACTCTTTTGGGAAGAATAAATATCATTTTTCTAAAGAGGCTTGTAAATTTGCATAAGCATCCATTAATGGGACATTAATGGACTCTGGTGGCAAAGGACACTGATGAAGAGCTTTTTCTTGGCTCAATCAGACTTGTATGATGATTGATTGACTGTACTTTATATTTCCGGCTAAATTTCATTCAGTCTTTCATTAAATTGATCAAATGGGCCGCCATTTTGTTCAAGTTTGGTGTTGGGGTAGGAGTAGGTGGCCTAGGGTAGGGTTGTTTTCTTCACATTCTTTAATCTTTATTATTCTTTGGGTTTTTATCCCCGGGTTCATAGATGGATATAATAGATAATACCTTAGCTAGTCTGAATGCTAATGCCTGAAAACTCTGAATTATATCAGTTTGCTTTCAACTTTCAACTTTTGCGTTTTTCTTTACTGCACATAGGACTCAATGGGTTTGCCAATCCATCACTTTCTCATTTTTATAATTGTGTTGCAAGTTCGACATGCTTTAGGACTACATATTTGCCCAAAAGAGCCTACCTAATCTTGCTTATCCATTTCTTGACTCACTAATCTAGTGTTCTTATAATATTAATGAGCAGATTATGCTAATATTTCAGAAAAAAAAAATTCCTAGTGAACTTTTGTTAATTAAGTCATTCTGAGTTGATAATTGCACTGCTAATTAGCACAATGAAGTGGAAAAGGCTCATAGCTTTGCTTCCGGTAGTACAATAAGTTCTTTAAGCTTCTGGGCTGCAACAAATGGACACTGAGTCACTGATGTTTGTGTAATTTCTCATTTTGAGAACCAGAATGTTAAAATGATTAATTCTTTGCTATTGCAATGTAAGCATCTTGATCATTTAGATTGCGTCTACTCACCGGCTGAACCATTTACAAGGAAAATGTGGAAAAATTGGGAAGACATGGGTCATACAGTACCAGCTGGAAAGGGATTACATCTACAAGTAAATATCACGATGATCTACAAGAAAATATCAGGATCATTATTTTCTCAACCCAAATGGATTCAGACTCTTATCTTGATCTTATGTCATAGTTGTGGAATAAAAGAAATCTTGCATGCATTTACATTCCATGAATCTTCTTTTTCTAAAATTTTCTGTAGTTCTATTTTGATTATGAATATTACATGATTTTATTCTAAAGTCTGTCTCTCTGTCTTTTTTTTTGGCATGGCATTATGGATTGTATTTCTTGGCTGTTGCTCAAAATGTGAAACTTCTGCAGTGTACTTGGGTAAGTAAGTTACGAGTTAGAATCTATACTCCTTTGCAATCATATTTGTTGTGATTTATTTTTGTGCTGTCGACACTTACGATGGGATCTACGGGACATATAGGTGGGTATGACAATGAAGACAAGGCAGCAAGAGCTTATGATTTAGCAGCTCTGAAATATTGGGGTGACACTGCCACCACTAACTTCCCGGTGAACTTTTTAACTGTTTATGCTAAGAATTTGGGTATATTTGAGTTGTGCCGGGAGATTAAAGCTTTTTTTCCCCCCTCCCTTACAACACTATCCATTTAGTCTTATCAAGCTCACATTACAAAACATATTATTTGTTATTTTCTATTCCTAACCGGAGAATTTCTCCTTTCAGATCGCCAATTACATCAAAGAGTTGGAGGAGATGAAGCACGCAACTAAACAAGAGTTCATTGCCTCGCTAAGAAGGTTTGCATACTGTCCCTAGTTAATTTTGCAGACCAACTGCCTGAAATATCATGGAGTAGCTGAACTTATTTTGCTTAGCCATTATGTCTCTTTCTCATTGAACTGAACTGAATATGGATATGATATTTTCAGGAAGAGTAGCGGTTTCTCAAGGGGAGCATCAATTTACAGGGGTGTTACGAGGTCCGAAAACAATTCTTTTATATTATCTTCGTCATAGATCTTAGAAGGCCAATTTTATAGTTTTAGCAAGAACTATCAAAGATTCATCTGTCCTCACGAATTAATAGCTCAATTTATGCAGGCATCATCAGCAAGGTCGTTGGCAAGCAAGAATTGGTCGTGTTGCTGGGAATAAAGATCTCTACCTTGGAACATTTGGTATAAAATCAGTCCCTTTAGTTCGAAATTTCAAGCTGAAACCTTGTTCTTTGCTCTTTGGAAGAGTAGCATTCGTGCATGGTCATATTTACTGATGTTATTTCATTTTAATGGCAGCTACTGAGGAGGAAGCAGCAGAGGCATATGATATAGCTGCAATAAAGTTTAGGGGAGCGAACGCAGTGACCAATTTCGAGATGAGTCGTTATGATGTCGATGCCATCACCAAAAGTCCCCTTCCTGTTGGAGGGGCAGCCAAGCGCTTGAAACTCTCACTCGAAGCCAAAGAGAAACGTCTTACTAACACCAACTTGCAAATACAGTCGAGCAGCAACAGCATCAACTTTGCGTCCCTTCAGCAGCCAGTGTCCACCATTCCATGTGGAATACCATTTGATGTCAACTTCTTCCACCACCTCCATCCCACCAATGCAGTTGCCTCCGATGTTTCTGGTGCTGCCCCGACCATGGTAACTCCAATGCCATTGATGCCGTCACCAGCCGATTTTTTCATATGGCCCCACCACTCCTATTAACATGTCATTTACAGTAGTTTCTTTTAAGCTGACCGTCATCGGCGTCATCTAACCCACAAAGCTTTAGGATTAGTTAATCAAGCAGTGTTTGCAGAGACGTATGAAAGGTACTGCTATCGAAATGAAGGATAAAAGTTTTTGTTTTACTAGGTAGAGGCTGGGATGCTGTAAGTACCGTAGCTTCTCTTTTAATAGCTTTGCTTAGATGTATGCTGAAGTATACAAGATAACTCTGTGGTTTATGGAAAATTTTTCAAATGGTTTCCATTTCTCTGAATTGATCCTGTGCTGCATTCAATCAATTTGCTAAATTCTGGTTAATTATATTAAAAATCATGCAAATGGCTTTAATTTTTGTGTATGGCTTCTGCTACTTCGATGCTATGACGAGTTTTTTTAATTGTTGTTTTATCCTGTCCTGTCGAGTGTACGGAACATTCTTTCAGGTCCAGTCGAGTGGAGTCGAGTGTATGGAACATGCTCTGAATGAATAGACCTTGAATATAAGAGAGAAAAATTAGATCAAACTAAACAAAATAATTAGGTTTAACATTTACAACAACATTGCTGCAACTACCAGTCTTCAGGCCATGTATAAAAAGTTCAAAAACAAGAATTTAAGCTGTAATTTAGAAGCCCATTCGGCCCAAACCATCATGGGCTTCTTTTAATTGGGGATCAACACTCAAGGCCTCTTGGAAAGCCTTTTTAGCGTCTTCTCTCAAGCCCTTCATTTCATAACACTGGCCCAACAAGCAAAAGGCCTTAGCATTATCGCCACTCAGCCTCACCGCTTCCACCAGGTCATCAATTGCCGAGTCAACTCGCCTCTTCCGATTCAAACCCACCTGCAACTGGGCCCTCTTAAACAACGCATCCCCTCTTTCTCTGTCCGCCAACATCTTCACTACCGGTGGTGACAGTGCTGAGTCCAACGATTTGAGGGCCGAGTTCTTGTGGCCCATAAGATCCAGTGCCATGGCCTTGAGAATGTGCGCTGCGGGATCTTTCGGCTCGAGGGCCAAGGCCTTGTCTGCCTCGTTGGCGGCGGCTTTAGCGAGGTTGAAGGCGGTGGATTTGTTTTTAGAGGATCGGGCTCGTGATAGGAATTGAGCTCCCTGAATGAAGTGGCGGTGGATTTGGGCGTTAGGCCGGGCCTTGGACCGGAGCTTGGTTAGTGCCCGTTTGGGGAGGCTGTGCAGGACGTAGAAGATTCCTATGGTGAAAAAAATTATGCCCAGTTGGAGTAAGACATCTGTCCCCATTTTTCGGAGAAAGGAATTTCAGGGTTTCACAAATGTGATGCAACTTTTGAAGGAGTTAAAAAGAGTGAGATCTATTATAGGGCCGTCGAAGGGTTTGTTTTTAATCATTCTTGTTGTCGATGTTCTTTTTTATTATTGTAATATTTAGCAATAACGAATTAAAAAAATATGCCCCTCGAGGCATAATTCAGTGGTACAAATGACTGAAGTGAGGTAGTTTCTGCTGAGTTGACAGTTGCAGTGTGGTGGTTCGATTTTTCTCTCTTACAAGATATGAAATTGAATTCTTTGTGGACACTAGTATGACAGCTCTTGTACCCTAAACATTCTGCGATTTACCTCATCTACAATGCTCTAGAGGTGAGACTTCAAGGTAAGGTTCGACCTTTTTTTCAATAACGAATAAAATAATACGAACACGACAACGTTGGTATTAAGTTCATGTTTGAGCCACATTAAAATTTTCATTTTCATTCTTCTATTAATTTTCAACCATAGATTTTTCAATAAAATAATATTTTCACATCAATAACTTTTCCTTCTTTTTCAACCACATATTCTCCATCAATTTACTATTTCAAAATACATTTTTCCAAAATAATGTGTCTCAAACACACCGTAAATGATAATTTCAAGAGACAAAGTCAAGTGTTTGTTTATGATTAGGTTGTCTGTTCTTGTGGTCGACAATCTTTTTGATTGCTGTAATACTTAGTAATAATGAAGTTTTCCACATTTTAATTCAGACAGTGATTTAGAATATAGTCTTTCTAGAGTCCGATCAAAAATATCCTAAGCAACAGATGGAAAGAAAACATGGCAAAAGACGGATCTGCTGCTGGTTTCATCTTTAAAAACGCACACAGCAGAAAGCAGACTACTTCAAAGCTTCTTTATATACACACTACAGATACGTAAACCAATCCCGAGCAACCTCAAGACATTATTCGAGAAAGATCACTCCATGACTAGTTCCATATGACGATTTAGGTCCTTAAGATAAGTTGTAGAAGTATAATCGTCCAAGTCACACGCATCTACCATCAACGCTCTCCCTCCCGTGGATTTTTGTTTCATATCTACTGGTTCATTCTCACCTCGCAATATCTGAACAACCTGAAGAACGGGCATTTTCCTGATGTTTAAAGATTCTTGGCTTCTAATCGATGGAAATGAAATATGAGACAGAGATAAAGAAGATTTACCTTCTTCATATTAGGACGCATATCGGGCAAGTGATGAAGGCATATTGAAGCTGTAAACATAGCACGATTCATTTCTGTAACATCGTAATTGTTTCCTAATTTAGGATCTGCCAATTCTTCGACGTTGTTCTTCTCCAGAAGTGGTTTTGCCTATGCATAACGATTGCAAAACTTTTAGAGGCATGTCCAGTACGTAGTACTTGACAAAATTGGCCAACAATTAACTAATGTTGTCATTTACTAAGGGGCAATCGAAATAGAATTCAATATTGGATAAACTCAACAGACTAATCTGCATAACAAGTTCAGAATAAACAGGGGGAATGGATACTGAAAGAAGAAGAGAAGATAAAATCATACCCACATCACAAGACTTTGTCTACAAGAATCAACTGCACGACGACCAGTTATGAGCTCCAATAGCAAAACTCCAAAGGCAAATACATCAGTCTTCTCGTGAACTATTCCATGCATGAAATACTCCGGAGCCATATATCTGACACCAATTAACATACAAAGTGATAATTATTAGCATCATAACTGTAAAATGAACAAATGCAGCAGGCAAATGAAGTTTGCTCTGCTCTACCCAAAAGTGCCTTCAATGGGAGAAACTACATGATGAGGCCATTTTTCTGGAAGCCATTTTGCTAGTCCAAAATCAGATATCTGCATAACAAGCAAGACACAGAAAGTTTCATCATGAACAACAAAAAGTATATATGTATCCTGTTTTTATTAAGGTTTTCTTTTTCTCCTAGGAAAACATGGCAACAGAACCTGGGCTTCGTAATCCTCATAGAGTAATATGTTCGAGGCTGTAATGTCTCTGTGAACTATGCGCTTTTGGCAGTTATAATGAAGATACTGCAATCCTTCAGCTACCCCGGTAAACACCTTATACCTTTTTTTCCATTCTAGATTCGTCTCAGAACCTGTAATTCCAATTTTTCACTTCATCAGTCGAAATAACACGTGATTCGTATTGTTTAACACCATAATGAATTCAACATGGTTAGTGCCATGTAATTTTGCACTTAGAGGTGTTGTCAAATCCATCTTCTTGGTCTGTGTAGTCCTCTGATTATTTTTCATAGGTTAGAACTAGCTTGCTACAAAGTTTCTTGTCCAATATCATTAAGTTTCCAAATTCATGTTTGAGTTTAAATCTCCAAATTCAAATGCCCTACAACAGTATAATCCTATGACAATCAAGGAGGTCTAATAAGTCAAGAATTTGGAAGACTTAGCGAAGAAAATGGTACAGATATAGCACCATGCAGAACTGTGGCAAGGCTGCCATGTGGAGAAAATTGGAGGACAAGGTGCAAATCGTGATCCACACTGAACCCGAGTAATCTAGCAGCGTTCGGGTGGTCAATATGAGCGATGATCCCAAGCTCGGACAAGAAGTCCCCGACTCTATCCTCGTTGTTCTTCTCTTTCTTCGTTATCTTCTTAACAGCCACAATTTGACCATCAGATAAGCATCCTTTGTACACTTCTGCATGTCCTCCTTTCCCAAGCAACTTATCTATCAAGATATAATGTAAAAGTTCAATCAGCATTTAGTAGAATAATTCTGAAAGTTACTTAAAATTTATTTGACATTTATTTTGTCTGTACAAAACATGACAACAGTGTCCATTTTAATAGCTGGCTAACAAAGGAAACAAATTGAAGTGTGACTCTTGTTCTGTATGTATCATTACAAGCCTCATGCAAGTTAAATTTGAAGTCTAATAATGGAATAATAATAATAAATTAGAATTTTTCGAGGCTGACCGCTTCTCAATTATTCTTGAGGTGCAGCATTTAGGGAAATTAAGGACCAAGTATTTATAATTCCCAACTACTGAAACCGGACAGTGTTTTGATCATGACATTCCTACTAATCCATCAGACATTTGATGCTTAAAGAAAATACTCGACATAAACTCTCTAAAATGGCCATGCGTTGTTAAAGAAAGTTACTTTAGATTTTCCAGTAAACCTAGCCAAAATGAAATTTACAAGAAAATATGACTTTCGACTTGACATATGTAACACCTTAATTTCTTTTAGGGTCCGTTTGATTGGTTTAAATTCCATGGAAAATGTCAAATTCAATTTTTACTTTGACTGTTTGATACAAAAGTGGAAATAGAGTTCGAATTTCAAGGTACAACAACTTTAAGTTTATTTTTTGTCAATTTCACGGAAAATGCATTCATATGGGGTACTTGAGTTTTTATTTTCCAACTTACATAGAATTGGAAAGTCTTTCCACCTTTGCCAATCAAATGGTCAATTTGATTGATTTAAATTTCATGAAAAATGTCACATCCGAAAAATTCAATTTCTACTTTGACTGTTTGATACGAAAGTGGAAATGAAGTTCGAATTCCAAGGTGCAACCACTTTAAGCTTTTTATTTGCCAATTTCATAGAAAATGCATTCCTATATGGAATTGGAAAGCGTTTCCACAATTTCCAATCAAATGAGCCCTTAGTTCAATGAGAGTATTATTTGACAGGCCAAGAAAGTCAGTGGAAATGGAAAATTTCAACCTAGCGGCAAAGGCAGTGACTACTATCTGCTTACTGCAGCCACTAGCTCCCTTTACATTTTCCTGCGCATGATGGAATCAGTCAAAGAAATCGTCCCACCAAACTTTATTATATTTTCTACCTCTAAAATATTCAAGTTTAATATCATTAAGCTAGTTTAACTTTTTTCTTCCTTAATTCTGCATAATTTTCCATATTAAACATAACACTATGGCATTATATAAAATCACTATCACTCCTTTCGTTCGAGTCTTGCTACATTTATTTATTAAATCCACGAGTATATTATTTATTGGATTAATCATCCTATCCACTTCCTCTAATGAATGTCCCCACCTCAATCAAAAGTTTTTGGTGGGCAAAAAAGAAGGCTATTTCAACAACTAAGAAAAGTCTTTTTGGGATTTTACTGTTAACAGTGGGGTTGTTGATAACTTGATATCCAACCATAAAAACTTAATTACAGGACCCATAGAATGACTCAAAACTAACCAGGTGACAGTGTCTGTCTGCTTTAACAGCAGTTTCCAGACAACCTTGAATTATGGTATCTGTCCCATTTATGGCGGTCAAAGTAATCCGTTTCATTTCGATTCATCGTCGAATGCACCAATTGGACAATGAATTAAGTGGTTCAAATAGCGTTGATTTGTGCATCTAGAAATACAGTTGTGGGATTTGAGTTTGAAATAACTGACTATTATATAGGTCGGCAATAGGGGAAATCAAATCAAAGGGCAAGATATTTTATTCCTATTATGCAAAAAGTTGTTGGTGGACTATATATAAGTGCGTATATTTGAAATAATTCAATCGAATAAGATAAATTACAATTAAAAGACGAAAAATTGTTCCATGTGTTAGTTGTTATAGAACTAATCAAGAAAATTCAAGACTTGTCTTTTGAGAAACAGAGAGCACGCAGTAGAAGTTTTGAAAAAGAGATGTTACCAGGACTAAAATCATCAGTAGCTTGTTTGAGTTCCTCGTAGGTAAAATTTCTCCAAGATGGCTTAGGGACTACAAAACCTCCACAATCAATGGTGTCTTCTTCTGCACTACGATTCCTCCCCAATTTTCCTCTCGAGCTCTTCTTCGAAAGGTCATATCCACCCAACAATGGAATTGTTGTAAATTTCTTCATTGAAGTCCTCTTCTTTATCCGTACCAACAAATTCTTCCATTGTAACCCGTAACCTAATTCCCCTGAAATTCCTTTTTGCTCGTTTTCTAAACTGCTGCTATGATCTGAGTCCGAACCCGATATGGGTGTCTCCAAAACACCCCTTGGAGACGATTGCTCCTCCATTTCTTCTTCTTCTTCTTCATTTTTCACATTTTCTAATGATTCTGAGTTAGCTTCCATGGTTATGATTCAAAAAGCTCCCAACAAAAAGATTCAAAGAAAGATTTGTAGTTCACAGAAGTTAATGGAAAATTGGTACATGAATAATCTTAACATTTACGTTGGAACATTCTGAAATTCATCTCTCTCCCTTCCCAGCAAGAACAGACAAGAGAGAGACAAATAGACAGGGAGGAGAAGTGGGGTGGGGGGGGGGTGTTAAAATGGTATCCCTTCCGAAGGTTGATATTCTCTGAGGAGAGGAAGGGTAGAGGGAAAACCAGCTTTAATTTATACACTAACTGACTAACCTTAATTTTCTGTAATAATTCCACTTTCAATTATAATAACGTTATAAAATGAAATCTCGACCGTTGATTAATTAATTCATGATTGATGGCGCAACTAGCGCTTGTACGGGTAGAAGAGAGTGCAATAACGAAAACGACGACGGGTGTGATTTTCATTTTAGGGTTTTTTTAAGGGTATTTCAGTACTTTTGATGGATTTTCTTTTTATTTTAAAAAAATAATGCCCCGTGCAAAGAGAGATTTTTAAGGAATGGCTATAGTGGGAGAGACCTTTCCTTCACCACTTCACTGAAAATATCTCTTTGTATTTGTAAATATTTCATTTCATTATCTAAAATTTTCTTTCTTATTCGAATGTACAAATAAAATAAAATTCCTTATTCTTGATTAAGTAATATAGTAGAAGTAAGCGATGAATATTCGTGACTTATACATCTTCATGAATATATGAAGACGTGAAAGAATTATAGAAAAAAAATTAAATTAAAATATGTTTACGTGCAAGGAACGCGTAAATGGACATAATTAATTAAAGTGACTAGTTGAACAAATTGGTCTACTACAAAGGCTTTCAAAGAGTTCGTTTGGCCTTTTTCTTAACGTCTTTAGATAATTCATTTAAACAAAGTATTATTTCAATCACGGTACGTTAAAAGCTTGATCGATAAAGATAAAAGTGTACATGTTTCTTGAATAATGACCATCCTCATCATGCCCAGTTGATTGTGTGGATTTTACTAAATTTGATTATCCCGCATAATCTAGCTGTAAACTTGAATATAAGGGCAGAAGATTTCATTTTTTGCTTAAATATAAATATTCTTTACGTCAATATTTTCATAAATAATGTGACAAAATCAAACGAGTCGAGTGCACGCCTCTCTTCTTTTCATGTGCATTGCTAGCATGGATATTAGGTCCTTTGAATATGCCCAACTTACCTCGAGATATGATCATACAAATTTTGAATCTTTTTCTTGAGTTTAGAAAATGTCTTCACCCATCCCGATGAGTGTCGTGTCGGGCTCTTTTAATGAGGAGTGAAGGACAACAAATATCATTTATTTTATTAAATTATGCTCAAGTTTTTGTCATTTCTTTTTTAATTTGTTAAATCTCAATTTTAACAATACATTTCATGTGATTCACAATTTATTAACTTTTCAATCATATATTTCATCATTTTTTATCAAAATATGTTAAAAGTCAATTGACTAAATTTTTGAAGAGTCAAAAGTTGTTTCTGAAATTAAAAAGCTACATTTAAAAGTGTTAAGATAATTTTTTGAAAGTAATTTGTTTAACTAAAAAAGTTTTAGAAGACTTCACCTAAGATAATTTTATCAATAATCTTTTCTATAGAAAATAGAAACAATGGCAGAAGTCCTTCCACATGAATATTATTATTATTTTTTTATCAAATGTATAGTATGTATGTCAAAGTTTGCAGATAAAAGGGTTTTAAGAATATTCATCTATAAAATATTAAATATCACATTAATAGAGAATAATTTTTTGGACGATTAAAACCTTACTACAATTCAATTATTTCAATGATACATTACTTTTATTTTTCAATATATATTTAATTTACAAATTGTAATAAATAATATAAATAATTCTCAATTAATTAATATTCACATTCGTTTAATTAATATTAATTAGAATTTTACATCCAAGAATGCAGTTCATTATTCACATCAATGAATGCTAATTAGCATACGATTTCACTTAATTAAAAATTAAATTATATTCATTTAATATAAATGATTTAACATTCATTGTCACATATGTTATTGATATAAATTCTAAATTAGTTAACATTCACCTCAATTCATGTATAATAGTTGCCATCCATTTTCATTTATGCATTTAGTTGTAACTCTAATACTCACATTCAAGTATTCATTTTGTTATTTACATACATGTATAATAATTAATATTTATTTGTAGGGACTTGCATTCATCTCATATTTAGATTAAAATGGTAAGTGGAGAGTCAAATATTACTTTAACATCACGTATAAAACATTTCAGAAAAATGATCAACGCATATTCAACTCTGACTAGTTACAATAAATGTTTTTATACGAAACAATATGGTAAATAAAAATAAAATGCATAGTTGATTTTGCATGCACTAATGTTTCCTTAATTTTAAAAACGGTACGAGTATCACAATAATTTGCTTTGTTTTATAGAAAAGAAGGCTTTTGTCATAAAGAGGTAGGTAAAGAGTAATGCTATTCAGATGTTAAGTACATACTTTTTTGCAATAATAAATTTACTTTGTACAGTTGGTTAAAATAAAAAAGAAATAAAATTTCTTAACTAATTTTAGACGATGAAGTCCACCGTCACGTAAACTACTGCTTTTTGCTTAGGGGAGTGCATTTTTTGGTAGGCTAATTTGGCTTTTTGAATATTTATATTAGAACATTTTTGAGTAATCTAGCAAGATATCACCATCAAAGTATGACTATTACTATTTAATAGAGTTGAATTTACCCAAGTTGACGACTTTCCACGTTGAATTTTCAACTAAAATTTGTAGAAGGATAAGGGTAAACTATAACAAAGGTCCCCAATCTTTGTGTTCATTTGCATTTTCATCCCATGAAATTAGTGGCATTCGTCGAAATGGATGAATTCCATCGATTTCCTCCGTTAGTCACCCCATGTGACCCGCACAGGTGAAAATAAAAAAGGAGCAAAATTGTCTTCTAGTTTTAAATTAAATAGAAAAGCAAAAACCAAAACCCCCCAAAAATTCTAAAAGATTATAGGAAAAAGAAAATAGTCTTCTTTCCTACCCCGCCTCACCCATCAAAACTCAACCCGCCACTAGCCGCCAGTGCTACCTTTAATTTTAAACTCGAGGGGGGTAGGCTTATAGGAAAAAGAAGGTTGGGGGACAAAAATGCAAATGAATCCAAGAGGTTGGAGACCTTTACTATAATTTACCTTAAGCTTAATCGATATTAGGCTCGAATCAGGATTAGTTTTGATTATTGAGTTAAATTTAGAAAACATGATAATCAAATAGAGTATATGAAAATTTGAATAGGATTGAAGAATATTAACCGAACGTTTGGCCTCCATTAAATTCTCATTTTGCATTCTCATTTTCAACTTTTGAGGCCCTCTATGTTTGAATTTAGTGGACATTTAAGACATCAACAGCACTTCTCATTGACTTGTGTATGGATATGCCACAAATAAAAAGGTTGATTTCCATTTATGCCCTTGCCATATTTTTTTTTGAGGATATTTGAATGAGACATTGAGGGTAAAATCGTCCATAATCATTTCCAACAACCCATGTCAGATGTATTCAATTCTAACAATCTGATAAACCTTTTAAATTTTTAAATAATTTTGCTACTGTAGCATGATGAGATTAGATAAAATGAAAATTTTCATTAAAATGAGAACCAAAACGGAGGCTAAATAATAGAACAGTTGAAATATAGTTCAGCAAGCATTAATAAAGCTAAAAATGGCGAGAAGGTAAAAATTTGATGGTGGTTATAAATACTTTAAATTTAGTAATATATTTTACTATCTTACATGTGCACAATATATGTTCGAGCATTCTTTATGTCGCGAATATTTGTGATTTAATGCAAGAATGTTTATATCATGCAAAGTTTGTATTAGAATGACCTAAATGGTATTAGTCTCAAATTGAGGAGGTGAACAATGTGTAAGATCGATGGTTTAGTGGGTGAACTAAACCTGCTTCTGCAAATAATTTATATTAAAATTTCAAACTATGTCTATGCTTGACCTACTCACTATTCACCAAGGTCACATTCAGTTAGAGGGAGTACGTTCAACAGAATTCTCTGAAATTCTCCTGCTTTTTAGTTAAAAAGGATTTTTTTTTTTCAACGGATGCCATAAAATACACTTTCAAATAGTTTACTCGTAATCTAACTTCAAATCAAACCCAACTTGTTTGACAACTATTATTTCGAAAAAATGGAGTTTTGAATAGTATTTTTTGGAGAATGTATAATTAAAAGATTGAGAAAAATTTTGAATTTACTTGAAAAATATTTTATTGTGTAAATGTGTAGTTGAAATAAATATGAAAATTAAAAAAGTTTTAAAATAATGATTATCAAACATTAGAATTTTACATGACTAGATATGATTAAGAGAAAACTATGCAACCTATGTGACATGCAGGGCGAAGCTATGACTGCAGAGTTGTGGGGACAAATTTTACAAAATTTTAATTATGGAGGCAAAATTGAAAATTATAAAGAATTTTTTTGAAAATTTTATGCAAAATCTTGAAAATCCAATAGTGTGGGCAGGGCCAGAGCCAAGAATATTTTTCAAGGCAGGCGAAATATAACTAAGGTTGAAGTTTGAATTTTCGAAGCGTAAGACGAAATTTAAATTTGGGCCCTTAAATTATTGCTTACAATATGCATTCAATTTTTTCTTAACTAGTCTATAAACTCAAAGCTCGACAAAATAATAAACAAAATGAAATATTCAATTTCAAGTAAAGTTTGACCATGAATTTTAATAATGGTAAAAATACTAAAAATAACTTAGTTTACAAATTATTCTTGTTACTTACATATTCTTCACCAATGTTGATGAATAACATTATTCCTATGAACTCAAAACACAAACTTTTTTCAATTTTTAACCCCTTAAACTTTTAGACGAAATTATTTAGCTTAGTGGTAACTTGCCAATATAATGTAAATTAGGAGGGTAAACTATGTGAAGCACTTTCACTACACTAAGAGCAGACAGTAGCCAATATCCATGTGAAGCTAAATATTTTAGAGGATGAATGAAATTGACCCATTAATAGAAGATGTACATACAAAGCTACACAAGAGTTAAAACAAAGGACATCGATAGATATAGAGATACAGATAGACTTAGAGAAAACCATTACACGTTCCTCTTTAGTGCGGCAGTTCCACTCACTTCTATTGTAGCCTTTAAAGTCCATCCCTCTTACCTTGCTCTCTCTATATCTCTATATTTCTCATTTGAAGTTTTCATCCCCTAAGTTCAGTGTAGGCATATTTCTGCAGTGGGCTTAAGGTAAGTTCGCCCTTGAGTGTGGGAGCAACTGATCCCACTGCCCCACTATACATCCGTCCATGGTAACACGCAACTTGACAGTTAGCTAAGTAAAAAATCATGCAAGGCCATGACTCTACTTCACATCGCCTCTTCCAATTGCCTCTTTCAAGGCGACTGGGCCATGTTGTAGAGACGATGCATCACCTTTTCGCTGCATATATATTCAAGGTGATGGGCAATTGGGCACTAATAAGACTCACCTCGATAAAGTTGCATAAATAGTTGTACAAAAGCGATTGATGTGATAACTTACACAGCTCTATAGTATCGATGTCTAATCAGATCACAACTTTTCACAGGGTTATGATGGCTATGAATTGACATAATTAAACATGACGGTGAGCCGTTAGGATAAGGCCAAGTGTGAAGCATCCAAAGGGCCTCTTCCACATAAATAATTGGCCTCTCTCCCACAAGGGCACGTAAAAGTATGGGTAAAACATAATCTTTAACCTGAAACAGATATACTTCCGTCCATTAGGTCATTCCCAACCCAATATACTCCATCATCTGATTTGAGTATTGAAGTGCACGTGATCGTCCAGTCATAGGGGCTACGATCTATGCAATCTAACGTTGTTGTACAAATGTGTAGATAATATGTGTGAATGAAAAACAAAAAGTTGAGATCTATTGACAACTAGATCTCGACAAATTCGGAGTATCTTTTACCATTTTAAAAGTGAGCAATTGTTAATTTGCCACTAAACAAAAGGATTATGTACTTCAAAGTGACGGATAGGATTTGGTACTTGAAATTCAAGGTGGGGCACCAACCTAGTGGAGCAGAAAGAGAGAGGTGATGCTATTGCATTGGTAATTAAATATTGGGTAGGTTGAGAGTTTGCCTAAATAACCAGTTGTTTCAACTGTATGATATCCCACGAACTTCTTACCACAATAAACAAATGACTAAATCAAGAATTAATAAAAAATAAAAGAAAGTGACATCAATGTGCATTAAGGGTTTGTGATTCTGTATTGCATTAAGTGACGTGATAAATTCCATATTCTGATGAGATCATGATTTGGCTTAACCAATCCAATGTTGAAGTCATGCTAATAATTCTCAAATGAGTTTCTAAGTATTAGTATTAAGTTTCTGCAAATTTCATGGATCAAACCAAAGTGAACACGTAAGTTGGAGGATGGAAATTTTTGTATGCTAATATGAAGTACTAACATGATATGCATTACTGAAAAATAGTACACAACAAAGAAAAACATATTTCGTCAAGCCCCACAAGTATCATAAGAAGCAAACAGCAAATTTCATAAAATTGTTGCTTTTCAAGAATCTTTTCATTTTATAGCATGTTTCTATTGCTCTCCCATAACTTCGTTTTCACGGTTTAGGTTGTTCCCATTTGGCAATCTTTGGGGTTAATCATACCAAACGTGGTTAAAAATTTTAACAGATTTCTACTCCTTTATTTCGAGGCCTGATTACGTTTTTAGTTAAACATCTTATTATTAGACTAAAACCAACGGACTACAAACTTGCTAAAGCTCAATAGTCAAGAGAAGCTTTGGCTAAGCTTAAAAACACAACTTTTCGACACATAACATGTAATAAGTTATTTGTCCTACTTTTCTGGGGGGGCTGCCATTCTTTTATCTTAATTTTAAGTAATACAATAAACTTATTTGAAAAGTAACTCTTAGTCACCGTAATGTTAAAAAAAAAAAAAGGTTAAGTTGCTCATAAGTGAGCGTTTAAAGCTCTCTCAATCAAACACGCTGAAATCACAAACATAAAAAGCAAAACTCAACCTCAGACCAGCCTCTTGATCAGAACAGAATTTATCTCAAGGTTTGATCAGTGTAAATAGAGATTAAACGGAAAGAGGGGGAAATTAACGAGTTTGACTGCCTTTTTAATCAGAGAGGAGCCCTATTTCATTAACTCCACATCTGTTTTGTGTTAGTATGGTAGAATCAAGAATATACAGTACTCGAGAATTATTGAAAAAGGAAAAAGAAAAAGGAACAATATACTAATCTCGTTAACTAACTTTTCAATCCAGTCCAATTCTGCGTGGAGTACATGCATGGGCAGAATTCATTCTGCAGGTCCATCTTTCTAAAAAGGATAATGAATTAGCGTGGTTAGACATGGCTTAACAAAGCAGTATTAATGTGGGTCCAATTACACATGAAGACCAGAGAGTAGGTTGTATAGCAGAACAGGGTTCTGCAAATGGCATTGAATTGAAAAATACAAGACACAAACATTTCTCATCTGCGTTAGAAACAAGAGGTACCCCTCCATTTGATGTGGAGAGGCATTGGTTGAGGCTGTGACTGACTCTGCTAAATCCACAGAACCAGCTGGGTTCAGGATTTCAACAATTAGAACTTGGACAATTTACAAAAATGGCCAATTTCATGCTTGTCAATTGAAAAATGTCTAATTTTGATAACTTTTACAAAGATGGTCAAATTTGGTACCAAACTGTCTATTATACCCTCAATGAAAAATGAATCATTTTTTTTCAATTTGTTACGAATTTCGAGAAGATCAAGTAGCTTCCATTAGAAGCTACATTAATGCTAGCTAATACCTAATTGGTTCATTTGCTTTTATTATCTATTAGGTATTAACCAAATTTTTTGGAAAAAAATGAAGAAGATGAAGTAAAAAAGTCGTTAATACTAAAAAATAATTATGTCCTTCCAATTTATGAGAAAATTATATAATTTCATTTCGAAATTATACCCTCAATGAAAAATGAATTATTTTCTTTTCAATTTGTCACGAATTTCGAGAATATCAAGTAGCTTCTATGAGAAGCTACATTAATGCTAGCTAATACTTAATTGATTCATTTGTTTTTATTATCTATTAGGTATTAACCAAAATTTTTGGAAAAAAATGAAGAAGATGAAGTAAAAAAGTCATTAATACTAAAAAATAATTATGTGCTTCCAATTTATAAGAAAATCATATAATTTCATTTCGAAATATTTAATCTCATCCAAATTTGCAGTTGATTAGTCTCTCGATAGAAGGTCAATTTTCTTTGAAATCTTGTTTTTGTTGATAAATTGTGTTTTAATAGTTGTTATTCTTGACATTTCATGGCGTTCTCGACATTTTAAAAGATGTTATCGACATTTGGATTCTGTTTATCTTGACACTTCATTTGTTTAGAACGAAATTTCATTTTGAACATGAAAGTTATATACATTTCATAAATGTTTTATTTACCAGAAACGAACATTTAATATATGATTGACGTGTTACTTTTTAAAATAAGTAGTATAGGTTATATGTTAAGTTATTATTGGTCAATACCATTTTTAATTATATATATAATTTTGTCTTCATTGTGGAATTTAAAATCGTTAAAGAGGGCATTTTGGTCTATATTATAGTAAAATGGACATTGAAAAATTTTTGGACATTTTTGCAAATGACAGTAAAAGTTCTACCCAACTAAGCTAGTCAGAAATTTGTAGGACTTTCTGCTCTTATTCCCATCTCTAGACCATTTCTACCACCCACCCCTATGAATCTGTTAAGAAAAGGTACAGGGAGCACTTCAAAAATTTGTTTTTGTAATTTGATCAACTTTCAAAGAGCACATGAATTCATTGAAGGGGGTTGGTATGGATTTATTATTGGTCACTAATGATTAAAAACTTGCACTGATAACACCCGATTTATACAAGATAATATATCCATCCCTTTCAAGCCTTAGCAAAGCCCTCGTTGGACCGTAGAAGGTTTTTATCTCCTTATAAAACATCAGCCATTTGCATCAGCTTAATTCAATCTCTCCCGTTACCAAGTTGGAAGTGGCAATAGTTTTACTTTTTAACAGACAGATAATGCTGCTGCAATTATCAGAGGGGAACATGGAAGCCAGTAATAACTGGTAATTATAAAACCTGTGACTGTAGTCCCACATAGATCACGAAAAATACTCATTTTTACCAACACAAGCAATTTTAGGGAAACTTATGGTCAGCGTCTTAATGAGAATCTATTCATTCTCTCCTGAGGATTTAATCCCTTTTTTCTGTATAGCTTACAAATAACATCCAATTATCTAATACCGTTAACAATTTTCTCTCGATTAAAAAATTCTAAAACTATTGCATCCTACCTGGTGTGGCACCAAGTGTACCTACTGACCTAAAGTGGCAACTGCCAAGGTGACTCGTCATTGATATCCACATATCAATCAACCATTGATAAGAGGGTCGAGGAGCCTCATCATGTCAATAGGAGTTCACACAGACACAAAAGAATGTCGAGCTCGGCTCTTCAAGTATTTGATGGCTGAACTCATCACAGCTGTTTGGAAGTTTTCATGACAAGTTACAACAATTCACTTTTTGACAGCCAAGCAATTTTGCCATCAGCAAAACCTACTCCCGCTCCAGTGAAAGATACTTAGTGCATGTTTGGCAAAGATTGACAAATTTACCTCCATTGAGCAAAATCTATATATAATAAATGATCGTTTTTATAGGAAGGGCCAGGCGAAATGCTATCTTGTGATGGAGGAGTTTGAAAGCATGATTTGTGAAGCTTGAACAAGATGTCTCCTTGAAGTCAGTATCGGGACTCTTATTGGACACCTATAATGAGAAGCAGGTTTTAAAATTCCAGCTTTTCCCTGAGTGGATCTCCTTTCGGGTGGGCATTTCCCATCCTTCCGNCGGGACTCTTATTGGACACCTATAATGAGAAGCAGGTTTTAAAATTCCAGCTTTTCCCTGAGTGGATCTCCTTTCGGGTGGGCATTTCCCATCCTTCCGGCCTATCAGAGATCGATGGAAAGGATTTTGAAATTCAAGTGAAAGAGCTCGACACCTCTATTTTCTCGTTAGACGGATGACTGAGATTTATGGCTAAGTTATCAAGACATTGCAATAAACCCACAAGTACTATCCACTTATTTCTAGCAATTTTTAAATTAAACCGTTCATAAATTCTACCCAAATGGAGCCTTGTTTAAGTTTCTTGTGAAACTGACCCTTGCTCTTAAACTTTTTCTACTCACAAGAAAAGAAACAAGGATGTTTAGAAATGAGAATCTACTTGAGAATAAATGTGACCTTGAAGCTTATCCAAACAGTTGTTATTACAATAAGAAAGTAAATGGGCTTTTTTTCGAGTCGGGAGCAGATGGAAAACTTTGCAAGGGCTCATAACAGCAAAAACAATTTTCATTTTATCAATGTCCCAAAATAAGTCATAGCTATTGTTTTCCAGTTCAGTTCATTTAGCACTGTTGCATTCTAACTGCAACTCAGACACACACTAGAAACTCAAACTTGAGCATCCAGAATTTTGATGACTTCTCTTGTAATAATCACTAATGTCGTTTATTTAAGCAATCTATCAGTACAAATAAAGATAATATCCCTCAGTATTGATAATCTGCATTAGCAGTTCAAAAGTTGTAGGCTTGTAGCTAAGTTAAACTACTACTTGGATATTAAATGTTGTTATGTTGGACTCTATAAGATCTTTATCAACATAATACGGCTTGAATCATGCGAACAAGAGGGGCACCGATATGTCAGGAGAATTTCTTAATGACATCATTGATTGATTGTTTCTACAACAAATTCCAACATATTGATTTGGGTATTAGCATTACTTTTTTCTTTTTTCCTTTTTTTGGGTCTTAGCATTGTGTACGCTGGATTTGGATCTACAATTCTGGGAATAAGTGGTCTATCCTTTCCCTTGACATTCAGGTAAAAAGCATCCAATGGATCTACCATAAATATAGAAACTAGTTCTATGACAGTAGAGATTGTAGGCAGCAACTGGTTTGTGGAAAAGTGTCATATAGGCATAAACCAACCTAAGTAAGAAATCATGATAAATAGATAAAAACTTGTCACCCCACCCCACCCACCTAAAAATAAAAGAAGAATATATAATTATTACAATTCATAAATTTCAGAAGTAGAAGAGTTTCCCTTATAGAAGAGTAAGCTCCTGCTCATCTTCCTCCTTTCAAGAAATATTTAGAGTATGATCGAAGAGCCTTACTACTAGAGCATGAAAGCTAGCAAAGGAGCTGGGAATATCTCATACTGGGGAGCTCAAATATCATAAATGGATGGACTACTGACAAGGACTTGGTCATATAGATGTCTCAAAACACAGTCAACAAAACCTAAGAGAAATGTTGGAAACTCGTGCCTAAGGTAATAGAATTGATAGAAAGAGACTCATTCATCCATTTCTTGTCCAGAAAGATGTCTTTACTTAGAAGTAGTAACAAGTGAATTATAATGCAGTTTTAACCTCAATACGAGTCAGTCATTTAAATAAGATGACAAATACTTGGGTGAAGTACAAATTTAGGAGTTCGCTTATTCAGTAACCTTGAAGATTTTGTAAACACTATCTTGTATGAGCACTACAACACAAATAAGCCTCACAAGTCAACAGTTAACATATAATTGAGAGAATAGCATTCCGCTTATCTTAAGTAACAAATAACAAGGAATTTAGACTTAAATTAACTGATTTCTTACCTTGAAAGACTCAATCACTTCACCAGTGCAAATTCAAGAGCAATAAAAAAACAACCAAATGCAATTCTCAAGGCCACAAAATGCTAGTATTAAAACATTTATAAGCTTGCATATTTGCACCATAAGTTCACAGATAGCAAACGATACAGAACAACAAGCCTTCCAATACCAAAAATGTTGTAATAATAAGCACAAAATTTCAGCACCATATTGCACTCAAATACTTGAAACCTCTCTATCATAAGCCATCAAGAATTAACAAACGGATAAAGAAAAATTCAAAACCTCTCTGCCAGGCGTGCAGACACTGCCCTCAGCTTAGAGTAAACCTTCCCTGCAGGCGATCCTAAAATTAAACTGCAGAGAGAGTCTCTTGCCACCTTAATATTAGAAAAGGAGCCGAGTATATGAATCTTGGTATCAGCAATTACAATCCTCGTCTTGGTTGCATTCTCGATTGCAAACTTGGTTTTCCCTCCCTTACCGCTCAACCTCCCAATCGCCCGGGACAAATGCTCCCCTCTCAGAGTCTTCACATCCTTAATCTCAAAAGATTCAACATAAAGCTCGTCCAATCGAAGCAATGCCACAGCATCGATTACATCAAATCCGAGCATGAAGGCGTGCACAAAGTCTGCACATTTCTGGAGGTTGCTAACATCGGGGGTGTCTTGCCGGGTCTTCAATTCAACCCGTCGGGCCTTGAGGTTCATCCGGATATCAATTTTCATGTGTTCATAGATAGGTGTATAGATTTCCATCCAGGCTTTCTTCAGCGGGGTGTAGCGATGAGGCGGAACGGGGACTTTGCGGAACTGGATTTGTCCATCGGAGATTTCGTGAGCTTTCAGGGGCTTAAAGTTGGGCTTTTGGGCGAAGGGTACGGTGTTCGTTGCAGCGGGTGGAGGCGGGTGGACAGCAGCTGTTTCCATTCCGGCAGCGGTCTCTCCGCCGTTTACTGTGGCTGAGCTCATTTTAAGGAATATTGAGAAAATAAAGAGAGAGACAGTACAAAATAAAGAAGAAAAACGTTGAATTTCTCTCTGTGAGATGCAGATGCAAGAATTTGTTATAAACCCTCCGTTTGAACTAGGGTTCAGAGAAGCGTAAAAATAGGATAGCGAGACCTTTAAATAAGGAGAAATAATTGGTCCGGGCTGGTGGAGGCTTGGCCCAGTTTACCTTTGGGTTAACTTATGGGCTATATATTTGAGCCCAATAGAATTCTCCCCTTAGACAACATTGGGCTTCACATTGGTGGGTCTCTTCTCTCTGGTGAGATGCATTATGTATATGTGATGTATAATTGGTCACAATTTATCAAATTAATAAATCACATGTTATTTTTCAATTCACAAGTTATTTCACGATCACTAATATGGTCATTATCATTCATCTCAAGCTTTGAAGTCCGAAGGATTGATATATGCTGACTTGGACTCTTTATCCTTAGGCTTGACATCATCGGGGTGAGTCCTTGGGATTTTCTGACCCAGGTGCGATGTGTCCTAGGGCACTTTCCTTTGCCAAACTCAAGATCTTAAATATGGACTGATTCTACTTTTTCAATGATTCAAAGCCTATCCAAACATGTCAATTGAAGACTCATATGTCTAAGAGAAGTCTATCTCTGCAAACGTTACAATCGAATTATGACTAGACTTGTAATTGTAACCTAATACTCATCTCAAGTAGGACTTTTAAGGATAAGGACACATATCTAACCAAGTCCAACTAGGAATAAGCTACCTACCTCTTTAAATACAAAGCTTCTATTCATTATTCAGGTATGTTTTTACATAATTTTCAGTTCATAACCTCACGCATAAATTCTCTCTCTAACTTAAGTATCAGAGGGGCAACGAGGACACACATCGATGCCTTTGTTTCAGGTACCAAAAGATCTTTTTCATGCTAATTTCTAGTCATCCAGCTCGAAAAAACAATAAGTGCGATTTTTGGTAGCATCAATCACAAATGATCAAATTCATTAGTCACAAGCTATTTTTCGATTACGAATTATTAAATTAATTGATTACAACTTGATAAATTATGAGTCACGATTAAAAATTTAGTCGAAATCTCACATTTTTTATGTCACATATTATTTATTGGTCACAAATTATAGATTTCATCGATTACATATTATTCATTGATCACACACTAACCAATTTATTGGTCACAATCAATCAAATAATTGGTCACAAACATTCTCCCCACCACCACAACCACAACAACAGCTACAACACCATCGTCGGCACCACCACTACACTGCTACAATCTCACTAGCACCGCCAACATAGTCAACATCATCATCGGAAGTGTCGTAGTTTGTCATAGTTTCAGTGGAACTTATGAGAGTTTGAATCTCACATCGGAAGATACTCGAAAAAAACACACCAAATACTATATTTAGGTTCTTCAACTTTAGCGGCTAACTTTTGATATATGACTCTCCCAAGTTTTATGACATTGCTGTACTGTAATTGGTCCAGCATTTTACAGACCAAATACTCCGTTTAATAAGTGGAGTCCAATTTCACTCGAAATTGCTTGGAATGGAATGGCTATTTCAGGTAATTTTGTTCTCTTTTGTTTAGTAGCAATAAAATACAACGTGAATTCTTGTTACTGTTGGGAATTTACTTAATAATGCACAACGAAAAATAAAACAATTTTCAATTCCCACAAATGATCTGCATTGTGTTTAGATAGAAACTATGATAAGAATTATACCTTCGATAAATTCTGCAAACTCCTTTGCTGATTCTCGAACTCGAATTATCATAATCTGCAATACAAGCTGTCCAATTGTCCAGCTTTCAATTGTGATCCACACAGAGAACAAGAATGATGACTAGGGTTTTTTTTCTTGTGCTAGCAAGAATAATGAATGAATTATCTCTACAGTTTTCAAACCCTGACAGCCTATTTATATAAGTTCAAGTGGGCTAGACACTTCTTTTAAATTTAACCCGATCCAATATTAAATTAATTAAATTAATTAAATCTGATCCATGAATTAATTAATCCAAATAATTAATTCGGGTTTATTAATAAACAATACAATTAATTAATTATCCAACACTTGTCAATTAATTAATTGGTAAATCTCATTCTTCTGATTCTCTTTGGTGTGTGACCCATTAGGTTCCCAATCACGATGTCTAACGACGTGAATTATTATTTTGATCTAATTGAAGTCGATAAATTAAAACATTCATTTTTTTAATTTATCATCAATTCACATTCCTCATCCCAGATTGACATCTAGCAATGTGTCGAGCAATACATGTGATGAAAAATATCACGTGGTGTGACAAAACCAAACTTATTCGTTTACCGTGAAACTAGAATCCTTTCGTCAATAGATTCGATCAATTATAAGATATGGATATATGTCAATCTCGTTTATCGATCATATTTTTTATCCTACTGTTAAGTCAATGTAAGTCAAAAACTCATTTTCGACTTATGAGTTCACACTGGCCAAAGATTTTATTATCAACTTAACTTGATAAAATGTAGATCATAATCTCTTACTATCTAAGAGTGACGAATCCTCTATTAATCATTCACAACTTTCATAAAATTCTTGACATACCCGAACGATGCTGTATTAGCGACTCTGAACAACATTTAACATCACAAAAGTATGAATATCCTCATATAAGACATTATGATGATCTCAAATCAAATGACCAATTCCACTACCGAACGTTAGAGATTAACTACCGACACTCAGATAGTTATCCATGTGGAATCTCCCCAGCGGGTCTCCAATGTTTTGTTCTATAACAAAACATCCACGTGTTCATTTAAGTGTCACGACACTTTAACTTGTGAGAACAGCTATTTACTTCGCAAGTAAGAAATGCCATACATGATGGTCTATCCTTAATAA
>CAIGRP010035222.1:0-33266 GCA_903798385.1 Fraxinus cuspidata
TGTTTATTAAGGGTAGAATAGTCTTTTCAACTTATTTTGTTTAGCCTATATATAGTCTCCTTGTATCTAGGTTAAATCATCTTTTGTATTTTCAATTGCATTATGGAGAATTAAGGAAACCCTAGTTCTCTCCCTTTTTTCTTCTTTGTGTTTTCTTTGAATTGTTTAACATAAACATCTATATCAGCAATAGAAAATAATCCATATCAATTTAAGTCAAAGTTCAAAGTTTAGCTGGGAAAATATCACATTCTAGTTCAGTCAAATCCTCGTCAAAGGAATATGGATGCATAATGCACGAGTCAAGATGACATTGATATGGATGTCCTTACATTGGACATTGGTACTCCAGCGTGTATGATTAAATCCATAATAGAGCTTCTTACTTTTCCAAAACTCGAATCATTTATAGACGAGCTTTTGTTGAAAAAACATGCAAAAATAAATTTAACGGTAATTCTTTTCAGCTACAAAACCAACCCAAAGATTTGTTGCATTTCACTCATCGTATTCAAACTAATACATTCTCACAGACTTAAAAATAGAAAAATAAAAAATAAAATAAAAAAGTTATGCAAATATAGCACTGAGAATAGAGTAATGCTCACTTACCGTGTAATACTCCTCATTTCCATCCCAAACAATCATTTTTGGCAGCTGAGTTTTCTTATACACTTCGAATGATTCGGCGAAATCTTGCCACTGCTTGATCCCAACATAACTGAATACTAAGTCACGATTTGCAGATGCAGCAGATTTTAAGACTTTTATTAAGTTATTGGACTTCTCATCCATTTCATCGTTCATTATTGTTAAAACAATCTTCCTCTTATCATCTTTCAGCGACCTCAACGAATCTTCATTTATGGGTAATGCCAGAGGTAACAAACTTTGTTGTATGTAATCTTCAAGGAATTTATCTGCCATTCAGAATAAAACAAAATATTAGCAAGTTTCTTTGTGTCCACTCTTCTTCGTTGATTGATTCATCGAAGCCTTTATATTCCAATGTTCACCCTCTAACACCGCTCCTCACCTTCTCAAGAAAGGAAAATTCCTGGCTCTTTCCCTTATATTAACACACATATATTTTGTATCTATACATGCACAGACAAGCAGGGAATTGAGGGAGAGCCTGGGAGTTGGGGCCAGGTTGATATTCATCTATTTTGTGCTGTTCACTGGCAAATACAAAACTATCATACAGACATTCATCCCCGTTCTTTCATTTGAATTTTCCTTCCCAATCTATACATCAATCAAAATGAGAAAGTGGATATCTAATATTAAGTTCATTGATTTCCTCTCAATGGTTTCGAATCCAAAAAGATTCAATTGGATGTTAGCGATAAAAGAGCATTCACAATTCGCTCAATGTCATAATTTCCAAGCAGTATTTCTAGCATATTGTCAACAACTTTCCAAAACATTCCAATGTTTGAAATAGACGGTCATTTTATATGAGAATTACGATTCGGTCATCATGCATTTTAACATTTAGTTTCAATAAGATCCTTTAACCTACCTACAATAGCTTAAACAACA
This sequence comes from Fraxinus cuspidata, assembly GCA_903798385.1. NCBI lineage: Eukaryota > Viridiplantae > Streptophyta > Magnoliopsida > Lamiales > Oleaceae > Fraxinus > Fraxinus cuspidata. The sequence goes on from CAIGRP010035222.1 coordinate 1,546, forward strand.
ACAGGATGTGCTATTAAGCATAAACCACAAGACATCTGGAAACCATAATATATCAAAATGCCATTAGCCTTGGCAAGATTAAAAAATTTCAAAACTACTGCTTTCAAAGAAAAAATATGATACTCAAAGACAAGCTAACCTTCAAAAGGCCCATAAAATATGCTCTGTTCATTGTGGGCTGGATGAGAGGCAATCAAAGCAGGCACTTTATCAAAATCATATGAAGTCATGATATTGTCTGAGAAATCTTTCGCGGCCGAAAACCAGGCTTTCTTCTTATACTTGACAGCCAAATTTGATATCATGGACTCATTTAAGCCAAAGCCAATGAATATTGGAAAATGAGTACCAGCTGCCTCTACAAATTCGCTAATAGCCAAGTCTGAATCTAGAATAGCAACATCAGGAGCAACAAATTTTGTCAGAAACCGAACGAGTAAGTCGGCTGGTCGAGGTCCATAATAATCTGTTGGAACTCCATGCACAAATATCTTCAGAGTTGGATATCCACTGCATTAAACATAAACTTTTCAGTATTTTCCACCTTTCTCTCAGTGTTAAGATCAGAAACAAGGGTCTCGAAGCAGTAATCTAGTTTTCTACTTAAGATCTCAGCTAAAGTAAAGCAATTAACACCAAATATAAGCTACAGGGTAATGTCGTTCTCAGATTCCAATTGAATTGAAAGGCCGCAGCAACATACTCAATTTCATGCTTAGAAGCAAGACGTTTATATTTGTCAGCATTTACTTTTGCCACAATGATTGGTTTCTTTAATCCAGCCAGAACGGGGGCAGCTTTATCCAACTGCATTGCAGCATTTAAATTTGTGAATGTTTTTGTATATCAATTATGGATGCAATTAGATATAGATATTAACAAAATTTTCTTCTTCCAAAACAAAGGTGAAACAAAATCTCTATAGGCTCAAGGATCTCAGGGAACCAAAAGAAATAATACTGGGTGAAACATTTAGTCCTGGTGGTAGAGTCATAGTTAACAAAAATGCTTGTGAGTGCTGTTGTAAGTTCTATTTTTCTAAATGTCCTAAAAATGAAATCATTTTCAATATCCTCCTTCCATGAAAGTGTTTCAAAAGGAATATTCAATAGGGTTGCAACTACAAATACAACCAGGCGCCATTACTCCTATTAAAAAGTCCTAATGCATAACTACCAATTTTTAAAAAGAAGTTTCATCTTAAGAGACTGAAAACCAATATAAAAGTAGAGAAGGCCTAAGAAATTACACTATTCTTAATCTATAAACATAAATATTGTTCCCATGATATCACAATAAACTGTTACCAACCCATTTCCCTGAATATCAATATCTTTACTCTCTTATTTGAATCACTCGGACCAGCATAGCAAGAATTACTTGGTTGATCTAGGCATCACCATTCAAAGTAAAATAGCTAGGAGAATTGACGAGATATGCTAACCATATCACAGTGCAGGGAAGGATCACTGCTAAATTTCCGCTTCCTTTGAATATATAACAGCTAATGAGATATATTTTCTCCTTTTTCACAAAAATAACCATTCAGTATTAACTTGTGATACTGAATTCAGACAAAGACTCCACCTTTTATACTTTTTCTTGTTTCCTATACAGCATCACTGATACCAGCATAAAGTAACACTCTCTTAATCCATAAATCTTCGAGAGGATGACAAAATATGAACAACAAAAATAATTAACCTCGGGAGCGAGACGTTTGCAGTGGCCACACCAAGGAGCGTAGAAATCAACAAAAATATAATCAAAGGTTGAAATCGCGGCATCAAAATTTGATTCGTCCAGCTCCAACACTTTGCCATCTACCTTGAACGGATTTTCCGATGCATTGATCGATGGGGAAATTGTCAATAATAACAATAATAGGAACGCAAATACTGAGAATAAACGGATCGATTGAGGCATTGGAGATCGGTTTTAAGAATTCTATTAGCAATTGATTGCAATACTTCGATTAGAGATTTGAGGGATTGGATTTTCAAGTGAAAACGGAAGTGTCAAGACTTGAATTAAATTTTCCTGAAAGAAGAAAATGATTTTTATACAAGCAACTACAACGCGATTTATGTTCACCTGCTCCATTAATAGTCGTGTTTCGTTGAGTACTAACCCCGTTTAGATTTCCAGGTTTAGATTATGAAGTCGTCAAAAATCGCGGCATCTCTTGATTCGCCTATTTCAAAAGATCTTTGTGATTAATTGACATAATATCTTCGTAGCAAATGTTCACGTTCAACTCATTAGTCTACTTTTTAGGGATCAGACCTATACTGGACGAATCTTTAGAAACTTTAAATGCCCTTCATTACGAGGCCACGTATCTTTTTATCTAATAATAGCTATAAAAGCTAAATTTTATTGCCTTTGGTAGATAACACAATTTTACATGCTCAATAGTAGCATTATTCTTTTTATTCTCTGTATTTATCATCCATGCTCGTACACTAACGTGGCACACATCTCTCATTCATCCCACACCCAATATATATCTTCAAGTTGCCTAACTTGACATCAGAGTGCTTGCTATCGCCTTTCTCACCTTCAAAGAAGGCAACGTCCTTTTAAAGTTTTGTCCAAGTGTGCAGTAGTCATACGCGGTGGCAGTGGGCCAAATCGTATAAGCACGAGCCGACTCGGCTCATGGCTGGTGGGTCGAGCTCGGAGCTCGTGGGCTGAGCAAAGCTTCGGCTCTCGAGCTCGATTTTTTTAATTTTTTTTTTTTTAACTATATCAATTCTAAACTTAAAAAAAAAAAACTCATGAGCCGCCCGTTAAAAACGCGGCTCGGCTCGGGCTCGGGCTCGTCTCGAATGCCACCTCTAGTCGTACGCATGGACACGAGTGAAATTAGAATTTGTTTACCACGTCACCCATTCAAAAATCGAAGTCAACAACTAGCTTTATAACATAAAGTTGCTGATTTTATTTCTCCTTACTTGGATACTTATGGACAATTGGGAAGAATTTCGAAAACGGGTTTTAACCTAAAATTAGAGGAAATTAGAAAGAAACCTGGCTTTTAACTTCAATATCAAGCGTCAGATTTAAATTTATTATTTTACAAACAAATCAAGCTATAATTAAATTATATATTAAAAAATATATTATAATTTCTCTCTCCACTCTCTCCTCTCTCTACCATTTCTTTCTGCACGTTATCTCTACCATTTTTTCTCTCTATACCATTTCTCTCTCACTGTTACCATTTCTCTCTGCAGACGAAACTCAAGTTACACCGTTTCTTCGTCAACGATTATCCCGAGCGAACTGAGTCTGCCTCCAATTTTCACCAATGAGCCCATTTTGTGCATTGGAACTCCATCTCTACCTCTACAGACGGCTATTGATCTAGAGGATATTATTGGTGAGAGGCAGATGCAATGGGGGACAGTAGCTCAACCAAAGTCCAATGCTCAATTATTCAATTATGATCAAAATAAATAACTTGTTCTAGATTTGATATTGATAATAAAAAAGAATATTTGTTAAAACTTATTTATTTATAAATTAATCTACATATAAGTATATTATTGAAATTGAGCCGAATATGGAAGTTAATTAAGTCTAATTTCTTTGGCCCTCGGAATTCTTAGTCGATTTTCTCACTTTGGTTGACATTTCTCACTCACTTTGAAATGTGGTGATATAGAAGATTGATTAATACACCAAATTGTATTTGAGACAATAACATAAAGACTAGTGATATATTATTGAATGCGTATTTTGATCAAACTTTCAGTTGTTTGAAAAGACTGATCGTCAAAGTTATTAGAAAAGTATTCATTAAGTAATTTTTTTTTTTTAATTTTTCATTGGTGGATGTGTACTTTGCTTATTTCGATCATGATCCAGTCAATTTATATTTTTTTAAGGTAAACGTTGATTTTTTATTTGGTAAGAAAAATAAAAAGATCTAGTGGGACATGTAGATTTTTTTATTTCATTGGGTGTCGTATACTTTTTATCGTAAATGTCATGAAAATAGCATCCAAAACTCAATCTCTTGTGGTCTGACATCATAGTTGACGATGTTTTGACGATTGGTTAGCTCTACAAATTTGGATGATATTTTTCTGCATAAGGACATAGAATTGCTTTTTGTGGGCAGGTTGTGTAGGTAGAATTGGGAATTCGAGGCAATTGTTGGTAGTTGTGGATGAGTTGCAGGTGGTGGTGATGGTGGTCTGATGTTATGGTGGTATTGTTTGTGGTTGTGGTGGTATTGTGATGAAGGTAGTGGTGTTGATCTTCGATTCGATGTCTAAAATAGTGATATTTTGTAGTTCTTTTGACAAAATATATTATAAATTATTGTATTTTATGTTATATAGATAAACTCAATGGTTGAATGAAGAATTGAAATAAAGAAACGAAAATGGGTGAAGTCCAAAGTTTAATGACCAAATTACAAATATTCAATAGTTGATTCAGATCACAATGCGATATTTTGAAGATTTTTAGGAGATAATTGAATGGAATTAGAACTAAAAAAAAAGAATGGAATATGATCAAAACAGTATCAAATCATACATATATAAACAGTATCAAATCATACATATATATTCCAGATTTTTAGCCGAATATTGAGACCCATTGTTGGCATAGTAAATGTCCGAGTTAAAAAAGTTCTATTTATATAAAGTTGTAATCCTTTGAATTAGATTTCCAACACACTTTAAATCACCTCAATGGGATATCGGAATAGAAAATTATGGCCCAAATAAATGTATTTTAAAAATAATGAGGATCAAACAATGACTACATATAAAACATATAACTATGGTTGATGATTATCACTCCCTATCTCCCACATATACCCCCCTCCCCGCAACATATAACTATGGTTATCACCCCCTATCCCCCACATATTCCCCACAAACGTTCTATGATTTGTGACTAGTATATTGTGATCATAAATTTTATGTCTTGTGACCTTAACCTATTTAATTAGTCAATGTTTGTCTCTTATTCTTTCAAAACTCTTTTTTTTCTACATGATCATTTTCAACCAGACATTCACACAATAAAATATTCTACATATAAACTTAAATTTTTTCAATACTTTTTAACTACACATTCTCTTAAAAAATTGTTATTTAAAACAATCTTTTTCCAAAAAAAATGGCCACCAAGTAGGGACTTAATACCACCTGATTTTTGAAAGAATTACATAAATTTGTGGAGTTTGAAAGTATATTTTTAAAGGTTGGTATTTATGTATTTCCTGAAATAAAGTATGATACATGGGCATTTAGGTTTGGAGGGTTTGGATGTATTATCTCAAGATTTTGCTATTTTTAAAATGTAAAAATAATAATTTCAGATGTCATTTAGTTTAAATTAAAAAATAAAAATAAAAACGTCTTGTGGCGACGACACGACTACTTGAGCTCGTATGGCCAGGCCAGGCCAGCCTAAGGATGACCTAGCATAGATTTCAAAGTTGAGCGGTGTCAATTCAACATACTCCAATTCACACCTTTAATTTGAATTTTTAGAATTTTAACAAAAACCAATTAACAATTATATGGCCAATAGTACTATAATAATGTAGGACTTCAAAGATAATTAATATTTAGAAATTTGAATGATTATTATTGTCAAAAAATGAGCATTGACATACAAAGCCCGTTTGTTTTACATTGTTTGTCAAAAATATTAATTTTTGTACTTTTTTTTTTCAAATATTTGAATGCAGGAAAAAGTCAAATGCAATGGTTGAATTGATTGACGACGATAGGATCTCTTAAAAAGAGGTAAAAATTGGAAAAAAACAGGCTGTAACTCTAAACTTCGAAAAATCGATTTTGCAGTTTATTTGATTTCACACCGTGCTAAATGATACGTTGTCACATAATTTGTGCTCTTGAGTTATAAGAAAAAAGAAAAAGAAAAAAGGACTTTCTCGAGTTGCTCTGTTTCTCTACGAGAACACCCTCGACTACCAGAGTGAAAAGGACCCCACTTCCACAGAATCCATAATCCAACTGCCAGACTCTTCTAGAATCGCCAAAAACACTATTCATTTTCTCCCAAATCTTCTCTTATAAAAAATCCATCTTCCTCCACTCCACCCTGCAGATTTACACACAAAACCCCTTGGTATCAAGAAAATTTTTCAGTTGACAAATCTCAATTCTCAATAAGCCCAAGAAATATGGCGTGTGCAACGCAAGTTCACTTCCCGTTTTCTCGATCATCAAGACTCAAGACTCCTTTTTTGGGTCATAACTCAGGCACAATTTCGATCACTTCCTTCAATCCTAAAAACAAGAAGCAGAAATATTACAGGCCCTTGAGGGTGGTAAATGAGAAGGTTGTGGGAATAGACTTGGGCACCACCAATTCAGCTGTGGCGGCAATGGAGGGTGGACAGCCCACTATCATAACCAATGCTGAGGGGCAGCGAACGACGCCATCCGTGGTAGCGTATACGAAGTCGGGGGACCGGTTAGTTGGGCAAATTGCGAAGAGGCAAGCCGTGGTGAACCCGGAGAACACGTTTTTTTCAGTGAAGAGATTTATTGGAAGGAAGATGAATGAGGTTGATGAGGAGTCTAAGCAGGTTTCGTACAAAGTGGTCAAGGATGAGAACGGGAATGTGAAACTTGAGTGCCCTGCTATTGGTAAGCAATTTGCTGTCGAAGAAATTTCTGCCCAGGTAATTTTTTTCAAAACATGAAATTTGAATTATGTTTTTAGATGATCACTAATTTCTATGAATTACTTAGGTGATAATTGTACGTTAATAGCGTTTTCCAGTGTCAATTTTGTTAAGTCTGTGTATTGTACTACTTTTTAAAGCTTAAGCAGAGAAAGGACAAAATTTTCAACATGCCATGTTTGGACCAATTTATTTATTCCCTCATGAAAAGAAGCTCAAATGCTTGCAAAATTTTCATAATTAGGCGTCGGGGGTACTTGAGCTAAGATTTTGACATGCTTTTACTATAATTAACCACCTAAAAGCTTAAGTTGTGAAGGAGATGACAAATTTATTATTTTAAATTATGTGATCGACACTATCAAATTACGTTAGCACTACAGATAAAACACAAAGGAATCACAATGATGGAATTTTTCATGGTTGCATAGATGAAGTCACTTTTGGTGTTTCCTTGGTTTGTGTAGAACATAATAAGAATTGTAGATTGCTTTTGAGTCAAACTGAATCATCAGAAGCTAAACTTGGATTCAGGTTTTAAGAAAGCTTGTGGACGATGCCTCAAAGTTCTTGAATAACAAGGTTACAAAAGCAGTAATTACCGTGCCAGCATACTTCAATGATTCCCAAAGAACTGCGACTAAAGATGCTGGTCGTATTGCTGGTTTGGATGTTCTCCGTATCATCAATGAACCGACAGCTGCTTCATTGGCCTATGGATTCGAGAAGAAGAATAATGAAACAATTCTAGTTTTCGACCTTGGAGGTGGTACATTTGATGTTTCAGGTACATGCCACTTTGCTCTGAGATGTTGCCATTTTTTATTCTTTGCATCAGTATAATACAATGTCTCTTAAGTTACGGTATTCGGGTTTGCATTTATTTTTGTCTTTTCAGATATCTCCTTAACGTGTTGTGTTGAAAGGCTTTGAAAGCTTGCTTATTACATGTATTTAAACAGTTCCAGAATGATGAAATTAAAAATATTTCTGGATCCATGTCTAAAAGTTGATTCTTTTATTTTTATCTTCATTAAAATAGTTTTCTTTCGGTTTTCCTGGTTTTAATCTCTTTCCTTTGGTAATCTTTTAACTGGAACCTCAGATACTCGTGTTTCCCTAATTTCAAGAGTTGCACAGTTGAGTAGAAATGTTGTTCTGAGTTTATAGCGAGTTAAAAGAAATTAATCTGGTAAATAGAAGTAAATAAGTTGAAAGTTAAAAATTGTGGATTGATCGACTCTTGCAGTTTCTACAAGCTTAATACTTTCATGAACCTACACAAGATTTTATTTAGCCTTTTTACTAACTTGTTCAGCTCTTACTTGGCAGTTCTTGAGGTAGGGGATGGAGTCTTTGAAGTGCTCTCGACCTCTGGAGACACACATTTAGGAGGCGACGACTTTGACAAGGTATGAATCTGTAATGAGAAGCAATTTCTTGTAAGAGTATTTCTTTTGATGATGATGATGATAATTACGTTCTTCTTGTGCAATAGAGAATTGTTGATTGGCTTGCTGATAACTTCAAGAAAGGCGAAGGTATAGATCTTCTTAAAGATAAGCAGGCACTTCAACGCCTTACAGAAAGTGCAGAGAAAGCAAAGATAGAATTATCCTCTTTGACCCAAACTAACATAAGGTATGTTGTTCTTCATACACGACAATCTCAGTAAATTCAGTTTGTTCCCAAGTCAATCCAGTGATATTTGTGTTGTGCAGTTTACCTTTCATCACTGCCACTGCAGATGGTCCAAAACATATCGATACGACATTAACACGGGCCAAGTTTGAAGACCTATGCTCGGATTTACTAGACAGGTTTGTCATGTTCTTGTTCATTATTTTAATATGCTTGTCTACACGGAAACTCATCTTGTGTGGCATTCATATTTATAGGCTCAAAACTCCTGTTGAAAATGCTTTAAGGGATGCAAAGCTTTCGTTTAAGGATATAGATGAAGTGATACTTGTTGGTGGATCGACGCGAATTCCTGCTGTTCAACAGCTTGTCAGGAAGTTGACTGGCAAAGAACCTAATGTCACGGTTAATCCAGATGAAGTAGTTGCTCTTGGAGCTGCAGTTCAGGTATCCATTTTTAATATTTTTTATTTTCCCATTCTCTAATTTGTAAGTCTGATCCTGTTTTTATATGCAATCATTCTTGAATATGCTTGTGTTTAGACTTCCGAATTAGCATAGTTGATCTGGGTTCATGAATATTGTTCTAGGCTGGTGTTTTAGCTGGAGATGTTAGTGATATTGTTCTCCTGGACGTGACTCCATTGTCGCTTGGCCTTGAAACGTTGGGTGGTGTAATGACGAAAATCATTCCCAGGAATACAACCTTACCGACTTCTAAATCGGAGGTGTTCTCTACTGCAGCAGATGGGCAAACCAGTGTTGAAATCAATGTGCTGCAAGGTGAAAGAGAGTTTGTGAAAGACAATAAATCTGTTGGAAGTTTTCGCCTAGACGGAATCCCACCAGCTCCTCGTGGAGTTCCCCAGATTGAAGTCAAGTTTGATATTGACGCCAATGGTATCCTTTCTGTGACAGCTGTTGACAAGGGAACTGGCAAGCAGCAGGACATCACTATAACTGGTGCCAGCACTTTGCCCAAAGACGAGGTATGTTTCAATAAATTAATGGAAAAAAACACTCTTTTCCAACCTGTTCTGTCAAAGACCATTTTCACGGTTAAGACGTAAGGATACAAGTTCTTTGATAATAACCTCATTTAATTCATGGAGAGTGATTATTAAACTCTGTCATGCCTGCTAAACTCATTTAGGCTAAAACTGCTTTAAAAGTTCTTGATTTTTCCCACTCTGTTGTAGACTTTATCTTGACATTTAAGAGCGATTCACATTCTAATATCTTTAGGCTACAATTTTCTATACTATTTGTTGATATAGAACCATGGAATTTTTAAGTTGCCATTTAACTTTTTATCTTTTGTTGCTTGTGAATGCATTTACAAACTATATGATCCTTTCTGAATTAAAAATGTGTAGGTGGATAGAATGGTTAATGAAGCTGAGAAATATGCAAAGGAGGACAAGGAAAGGAGAGAAGCCATCGACACTAAAAACCAGGCAGAATCTGTTGTATACCAAACTGAAAAGCAGCTAAAAGAGTTGGGAGACAAGGTTCCAAGTGCAGTAAAAGATAAGGTCGAGGCTAAATTGAAAGAGCTCAAGGACGCTATATCTAGTGGGTCTACTCAAACTATCAAGGATGCCATGGCAGCAGTGAACCAAGAAGTTATGCAGATTGGACAGTCACTATACAGCCAGCCAGGAGCTACAAGTGCTGAACCGTCCACCACGGCATCTGGTTCAAGTGATAAATCTTCTGGTGGAGACGTAGATGGAGAAGTGATTGATGCAGACTTCAGTGAAGGCAACTGAAAAAATGTAATTATGGCCATGTAATATTTTACAACTTTCGATATTACGTCAATAGTTTGGCTAGTTTAGTTCGTTGACGTCCACTTCTGTTCATACTTCTGTTCATGTCAGTGGATGCTTATGTTTTACTCACATGTAGTTGTAGTATAAATCACATTTAAGAGAGTGGAGTGTCTGTACTTGTGTATGTATGCAGTAGTTTCATAAGTGATTGCTCTGTTTTATTGAGATTTAAGCCCCAGTTTGGTACACATTAAAATTTTCATTTTCATTCTTCTACTTATTTTCAACCACACATTGTTTAATAAAATAATATTTTTCATCACATCAATAATTTTTCTTTCTTTTTCAACCACACATTTTTCGTTAATCTACTATTTCAGAATATATTTTTCCAAAATAATGTGGTTCAAACACACCATAAATCACAGTAAATTCATCTAAAATCCGAAGAAGTGCATACAGGCTTTAAGAATATAGACTTTCTTCTTCATGAATCTTTCTTAGAAGCTGATTCACTAGCAAATTCATCTGCTGCTGTTAAATCAAACTCGAGGTAAATTCCACAATACCCTTCCGGCACTGTTCTTTACATGGACTGTTCTCTTCGACAAGATCATTCCAAGAATTCTTTGAAGAGACTGGACATTTTATACTTTGAATTTCTCTGAAGATTTCACCAATACCATGTTCATGTTCAGCTTGGGTTTTGGATGGTGGTCGGGTCAACTCTCCCCTGATTTGGAGGGAAAGAGTTGTTATTGAAATTGAAAACAAAAATCGGAAAAATCTACAGATTTTGATCATGGGTTTCCTTTTTCGATCCATTCATTTTGGCTTTCAAAAATGAGGTAAATGGATTCATTTGAGAGGATATAGAGAAGAAAAGTAAATAAGTAGAAGACAAAACTGGAACAGGAAGAATCACAGAATAATTCACGTGAAATATAAAACTGAGTGATGTTGTTACTTTTGGAGTTGTACTAGATTTTTATGTGAGTAGAGGACAAGAGAAGCAAGTAGGTCGACAGAATGTCGACAAGGCTCGAGATCGACATTGTTGTTCGACAATAATGTTCTGTCACTCGAAATGTTTATAAACAGCATGTAGAACACATTATCTGCCATAGGCACTAGGGTATTATATTGAACCATTATTGATGCCCTCGGCGATCGAAACTTGTTAAGCACTTTACTCCTGAACTCAATTAAGTTAAACTAGAATCTCTCTTTTCCTATTTTTCAAGTAGCCTTATGTGCATTTGGGCATGCCTGAAACATCGGATCGTGTAGAACTTATGTTGCTTGTCTAGAACTTTTCATCATGCCTGAAGTGCTGGTGCGTCTTGAACATTCCGATTAACTGAAGACAACTCCGTTTCTAGACTTCTCCATACTTCGCCTATTTTTGGCTGCAATAACTTTGCCCCTCATGTTTCAAGTAGCCTTATGTGCATTTGGGCATTCCGTCTCTTAGCGTAGTGCTCCGTTTGCGCTAAAATTCATCCATGGCGGAGAGGGAAAGTGCCAGGGGCAGATGTAGGGGTGGACTGGTTATTACTAGAGTTTTTGTATGAATTATAGAATCCAATGATCGTACATGAGGTTCAAGTATTTGTCGCACCATCTCGTCTTAGAGGTTATTATATTAGACACAAAATTGTTAATGTCTAATCATGTGCAACTCGAATATATTTTTTTGTAAAGCTTGATACGTTCACAATTTCCTAAGCGGGTGGAGGAAATACTTGAACTTCTAATACTATATTGAGCCAACGAGCTGAAAGCTTAAAATATGTCGTCAACACTATTAGGTTATTACATTAGTTTTATGAATGTGTAGTGCTTTATAATCTTGGTTTGTGTAGAACATAATACGAAAGAAATAGCAACTTCGTACTGCACTTGCTTATAGTTTGTAAGAAAGCTTGTAGACAATGCCTCGAAGTTCTTGAACGAAAAGGTTACAATAGCAGTAATTACCGCACCATCATACTTCGATTGATTCCGGTGTTGGTTGTGCTGGTTTGGACGTTCTCCGTAACATCAATGAACCTACGGATGCTTAATACATGTAACAATTACTCAACAATCATCCATCAGAACTCAAGTTGCAGGTATACTAATATTTTTGCGGATATACTCATAATTTGAATCTCAATCCAGACGAGGGATTAATCCACAATATAAGAAAAACACAAATGAAAAACTCTCTTAAAGATATGCAAAAAGCTCCGTTCTTCACATTTGCAGAATTTGTACAGCAACATTACAGCAGAATGATAGACCTATATATATCCATTGCCAAAGAAGATAGATAATCTAAAGCTGAAAAAAAAAGTCCAATCTTACAAGAGAATGACATATCCATTACTAAATACGATAAAAAGAAAACAAACTACGACAAACTAAGCTTTATTCCCAATATACTTAGGTCGGCTACATGAATCCTTGTGCACCATTCTTGTCCATTCATTTTCTACAAGGAAACCTTTTCAAGTTTTCAACAGGCGTTTGGAGATCTTATAATGCGAGGTTCTGCATCAATAAGCATTTTGACGACTTCTTTCATATTCGGTCGAAGATTTGGAAGTTTGGTTGTGCATAGTGCAGCAATCTTCAAGAACTTAATCATATCTCCCTTGACAAAATCAGAAACCACCTTAGGATCAAGAACTTTAACAATGTTGTCTTGGTCATTTAAATGAGTTGAAACCCAGTAAACGATATCCTTTCCTTCACCATAAACCTCCTCGATTGGCCTTCTACCTGTCACTAATTCCAGCAAAACCACTCCAAAACTATATACGTCACTCTTTTCAGTGACCTTGAAGGAATATGCCAACTCTGCAGAGAAATGTCATAGTTAAAACCAAAAAAGTAGCTTTTAAAATATTAAGATCCCTAGTCATGATGGATTTGAGAGATTAACAAATTTAAATTAATGCGGAAGGATTTTAAGTGAAAGATCATAAGTAGAGAATAGTTTCAAGTATCTTAAAACTAACCAGGAGCAATATATCCATGAGTTCCTGCGAAACAACTGCATTCAGATCCTCTAGGAGAAACTTCTGCAATCTTTGCAACACCAAAATCAGCAATCTTGGCTTCATAATCCTCACCTAGTAATATGTTGGTTGATTTGATATCCCTATGAATAATTGGTGGGGAGCAATCATGGTGTAGGTAGGCTATTCCTTTAGCAGCACCTATTGCGATTTTGTACCTCTGGTACCAATCAAGTTCCGGTCTTCCCATCTTAATTTCTCGATGAAGGGCCTGAAACAGGTTTCCGTTTTCCATGTACTCGAACACCAAAAAATTTGAACCTCCTTTCATTAGACAAGCATATAGCTTTAAAATATTTCGATGCCTAACCTTTCCAAGAATTTCCATTTCAGCTGCGAAGAGTTTCACGTTGTTTCCCTTCCATAGCTGCTTCACAGCAACTGTACCACAACCTTTCTTCAAATCTAGTCGATAAACTTTTCCAGTGCCTCCACTGCCAATCAAATTATCCTCATCCAGGCCACTTATCTCATCCACATCAATTTCCACGTGGTGGAAGCTCTTGAGCTTCCATTTCGGACGTATTCCCTTTTCTTCTTCCGGGTGCTCTTCTGCATCAATTCGACTTTGCTTGAAGTTCAAGTAACTCACGAGCAGTAAACCACCTAAAATAACAACCAGAGCAAGCAATATAACACAGAATAAAACTAATTTACTTTTACCAAAGTCTTTGTGACTTTTCTTTCCATTGCAAAGACCTAACCCTGAGTTCATTGATCTTTTGATGCTTTCATCGACACAAAGTCCTTTGTTTCCAACAAATGCCTTGTCACCTGCCACTGTCAGAAAATCAGAAGGAACACTTCCCGATAGCTGGTTATTTGACAGATCAACAGAAGACAGCTTCAACTTATCCAATTTTTTTGGAATTGATCCTGTGAGTCTGTTTCTTGAAAGATTCATAGAGTTTAGAGTGGCCATTGTTGAGAAAGTATTGGGAATGCTACCGGTCAGAAAATTAGAAGCGAGATTTAACTCCACAAGCCGAGTACATTCTGCTAGTTCTGCCGGTATCGATCCAGTTAGTGCATTTACTTCCAAATGCAAAGATGATATCTGTTTTAAAGCACCAAGTTCTAATGGAATTCTGCCAGAAAAGTTGTTATTATCCAAGTATAGCCGTTCCAATTGCACGAGTTTTCCAAGTTCTTTTGGGAGATCTCCTGAAAATCTATTGTTTGACAGCACTAGCCCTTGCAAATTCAGAGAAGCCCCAATTCGCGGAGATACACTGCCAGTGAAGTCATTATCACTGAAATCCATCATATTCACATTAGGAAGCTCCCATACGCCATCAGGAATACTTCCAGTCAGCTGGTTCTGACTGATTCTCAACCGTTCCAAAGGAAAACATTCTGCATAAGTATCTGGGAAGCTCCCGGAAAACTTGTTTTCCAAAGCGAGCAATTTCTGTAAATTCTTGTTCTGGCACAAATATCTCGGGAATCCACCAGAAAAATTATTTTCAGATATGTCAACACTGTTTAATGGGGAAAAGCGGCCAAGATTGGGCGGTAGTTCTCCAGAAAAACTGTTCTTGTATACAGAAAAGGCATTGAGTTGCCGCATATCACCAAATGCTGATGGGATTTCTCCAGAGAAGTTGTTCTTGAATAAGTGAAACACCGTTAATTTCTTCAGATTGCCAATTTCTTGAGGAATTTCACCGTACATTTGGTTTGCAGATATATCAATTTCTTGTAAAAGCGTGAGCTTTCCAAGTTCTTGTGGAATTTCACCTGTCAAATTGTTCTGATAAAGCTCAAATTTCCACAAATTTTTTAGCTGGCCAATGGACTTTGGGATGTTTCCAGTAATCTTATTCATGCAAATATCCAATGTCCCCAATGCCTCCAGTTCAAAAATAGATTCCGGGATTCCCCCCCGCAAGTTTGATCCAGCCAGGTAAAGCCAGTACAAGCTTTTCAAATTACCTAGGCTATCTGGAATTTCTCCCTCAACGTAGTCATTGTCCCCAAGGCCTAATGAAACCAAACGAGTCAAATTTCCAACCCAAGCTGGGAATTCACCGGAGAAATAGTTATCCGAGAGATCAAAAATCTCCAAGTTGATCAAATTGGACAAATCAGGAATGCTGCCATTCATATTGTTAACAGATACATTCAAAACCTTGAGATTCGTGCATTTGCTCAGTTCCTTCGGAAGAATTCCCGATATAAGGTTTGAAGGTAGAACTAAAGAAGTGAGGTTTTGAAGTACAGACAGTGATGGAGATATTACACCAGAAAGAGACTTGTTATTAAGTGAAATATGAGTGACTAATCCAGTTTTTTCATCACATGTAATGCCATTAAATTGGCAAGGAGAATCTGAATCTTTCCATGAATCTAAGTAATTCAAAGGATCATTAAGCTGCTTTTTAAATTCAAGTAGGGCCTGAATTTCTACAGGCAAGCACATGAATGGCTGGACATGGAATAAGAAAATTAATATAAAAATAAAAAATTGAAGAAGAGGAGATTTTGGTTGGCAGGCCATTGAAAGTATTGGAAGTGGCAAAAGAGTCATTTGACAAGGGGAAGACAAAGCCAGTGAAGGCCTCCATTATTGCCATGGGTCTCCATCCTTTGGGAGCTGAAAACAAACAGCATCAGACAGAAACTCAGCACCTAATAAATGGAAACAAATAACTAAAATATACTATTAATTTTACTGCTAAAAAATAAATCATTATGTATTGCTACAATTTTCTTATCTTATTCGTAACAACAACAACAAATTAAGCCTCGTCCCCGTAAATTTCCTACTTGGTTAACATAATCTCACTGTAACAAAGAACTACATTAAGTTCTAAACACCTTCATCATCTCTAAAAGTGTTAAGAGTTATAAGACTGATGTTCAGATGAAAATTATGAGACAAGTCTCCCTTTTAAGTTCAAAAAAAGCAAGATACTTTTCACCAAAAGAACAACCCTTTTAAATCATTAAACTTGTTTGATATTCTTAGTCTTAGGAAGAAAATCAAGACAAAACAAGCTACTTTTGAACAGATACACACGATAATAGTGAATTTTACTCATTTTTATGCACTATCATTCTCTATATATCCCAGAAAAACATACAAGTAAAAACAAATAAAACTGAAAGAAATGTTACCTGATGATTGTAAAATTTTTAAGCTAATTATGAAAAATAACTTTCCATTCAAAGCAGAATCAATGAAAAATGATACCAAGATATCTGAGTGGAATTCTTGGGATTTGAGGAGATAATTATTTGTCTATAATGGGATTTTTAATGAGGGAAGTTTTAAGTGGAAGAAAAAGAGAAAAGACAAGGGCAGGCCAGAATGAGAGAAGATAAGAACATGAATTATATATATTTATCTGAGATCAATTCTGTTTATGGAGGAGAAAAATGACAAAAATGGTTAAGGAAAACAGTTCGTGAAAAAATCCAGAACTGCCAAAAAGCTTTTACTCGATAATGATTTTTCTTTTGATTAGTGAATGAAATGGCAGGACTGTGCGTATACGTGGGGGACTGCACAACCAAATATATGTATGTATACGATTTAACATTAATTGTGAACATTGTATCCATCCTCATCGGATTTCATAGACATGTCTTATCATTTATCAAGAATTGTAGGAGTGTCCGAAAAATAGTATTAGCCACCCAAAATTTGTCTTGTTCTATCGCTAATTTTTCAAGTCAAGAGTCCATCTTAAGGGACTTTTTAGGAAGATTTATTGCTCGTCATATCGCAAGAATTTCAACGTTATAAAAAATATAAATCACAGGCCGATAATCCATCGTTCCATTTGATCATTAAATATAAGAACTTGAGCTTTACAAAGAGGCCACTTATATATTCATGTAAATAGTCTGCAATGCCTTTCAAGTGTAAAATGAATTCATTTTTTGCTCAATTTGGCGATGCACAATTTTCATATATAGATGACCGTCAAGTTATAAATTGTCACAGAAAAATTATATATATTAATTTAAATATTATCTTCAAAAGTTAATGGAGTTCAATTTCTTTCCCAATTTAACCATTATCTCTGAGTGGTGGATGCAAAATGCAGTGGCTCCACTGCCCATTGCTTGAGGTCCACACCAATTATTGATCTTGCTCAAACCAATGCCAATAACGTACAAAAGTTGAGCTAGCTCTTTCTCACAAGAGGACCTAATTAAAATATACTTGTCTTAAATAATAATATAATAAAAGTTATGTCGACTCGACTCGACTCTATTTAAAATACGGTCAAATAAATTTTTCAAAATAGCGAAATTTAAAAAAAAAAATTATGCGGGAACTATAAAACTCGAAATTTAATATTTGTGGCCCACATGAATTAGAGTATTCCTTAATGACAATTATATTTCACAATAAAAGGGAAAAATGGGAGTGGTTAGCAATGACCACATCATTCTATTAGTGTTGTTTCTATTTAAGATTCCTCAAAAAGTGCTTAGGTTAGACTTTAGGGTTCATAATAATGGAGGACTTCAATTCAAAATTTTTTAATTAGATTCTAGGCCATCTGGAGCGCATCAATTGTTTGTTCACATGCATTACAGTACTACAATTAGCTTAATCTAAAATGTTTACCAAAATAAAAAATAAAAAAAACCAAAAGTTTTATCTATTTAATTAGGGAATTATAAATTGAAATTATACTTATTTATGTAAGTAAAATTGTGGGAATCAATATATTTTCTAGAAATGAAGGAACAAAGTACTCATTCTTTTTATGTATTGTTTACGACACTCACATATATTACATATTTGAATATTTGTTTCTACGTGATGTATGCAATATCCCGTATTAAAACTCAAATGGACGTGTAAAAAAAAAACGAAGAATAAATTAATTTATAAATTGACAAGGATATTAGCATAGATTCCCCATCGCAATAAGATGAAAATTCTTACATGTTTTAGCCAAACTCTTGTTTCTAGAAGAAATTAATTTAGTAAAATTTAGACAACCTTTTAAATTAATACGTCAAAATCAGTCTTGTGTCGGTCTCCTAACCTATTCTCTGGTTCTATATGCTTGCTTTGTGTGAATTGACCCGTTACCTATCTTCATTACTCTTTCATATGGGATTATATAATTATTAATGTTGTATTAAACGAGTTTTCCTTTCCTTTCATTTCTTGTTTATTGTCAATTTTATAGCGTTTAATATTCTTAATATATTTTTTTAATTCAACGGGATTATTTACCTAGACAGACTTACATGAGTAATTACATTTAAAAATGCAATGTTGATGTTACATCAAATTTGCGCGATAAACAAGTAATAATGTGTTTGACTATGAGACGACTAGTGAAGTTTTTTAACGAACTCGCAACTTATTTGGTAGGTGAGTATCGACAATTGACCAAACTACGAATAAAATTTCTCAATAAAAATAATTATCAAGATATAATTTAATATTTACCAATTTTACACAACTATATAAAATAAAAATGTGCAAGAGGATGATCTACTTCGGCCCTTGTACTAACACGACTTGAATTGCATGTTAAATTAGGATCTATCATTACTCCTCTTAGATGGACTCACATGTTCATGAATTAAATCACGACAACGTCAATAAGCCTTTCATAAAAGAAATAAATCAAGCACCAAAGTACTAAAAAAAAAAAATGGAGAGAGAAAATAATAAGATAACTTAGCAATCAAACAATTAAAAATTGAAGTTGTTAATTCCTTATCATTTTCTTACTCTATGTATGATGACTCAAATATGTCAAAGAAACAAGGAAAATCTTGAGAGTTAGCATAAAATCTTGGTTGATGCAAGGACTGACTACGACGTATTGGGTTCAATGATATTACATTTTAATTGATTATATTATATAACTGTTTAATTAATTGTTGTATGAATTTAGAATAATTTATTGAGAACTGGCCATGAGGATCTTTGTCTATGAAATTACATCCAATAAGGTTTTAAGAATGAATTGATTTACTCCTAGCGTCAAATTCAAGTATGATGGATGGTATACTAAAATAACATAAACTTGTTAATATTTTATTCAAGTTGAACTCGAAAGTACTAAAATTAGTTGAATGCAAGCAAATTCTTAAACAAGTAACGTTTCTATAGATTCGAGACTAACTTCAAGAACATTCAAAAATAAGTTCAAATATTGTACGTAATGTATTATAAGCATGTAAAATACTCGTAATGATGAGATGCAAGACAAATTAGACGAACAAGATCATAATTTTTACACTCGTGTTTAATCTTTTTTATCACATTCTTATCATCAATCTTTCATTAATTAGCATATTTCGTCATTGACAATGATTTTGGTACAAAAATTATATTAAAAAAAAGACTTATTCGTCTCTCATACTTTTCAGTAAGCAAAAAAAATAATAAATATGTGATTGTTTCCCTCACTTCAAAGCACACCAACTGATTTTTTTGGAAGGAAATCATCATTTATGACAAGATGTGCTAATTAATAGTAGATCAAGAATAACAATGTGATAGAAAAAGGTTAAGAACTTAAGCCCTGTTTGGTGGGTATTAAAATCAAAATTTAGTAGATTTTAATAGAAAGTGATTAAATGTGTGATTGAAAAGTTATGGATTCCATGAAATATGTGGTTAAAATTAATTGTTAATTTGGACTTAGATTAAAATTTAAATTATAATCCCTACCAAATAGGGGCTAAATGTACTAATGAATAAAGATTAGAGAAATGAAATTTAAATATGGTTAATTCATAAGAAAATGTGGTGGAAGTATAATCACATTTGTATAAATTCTTCCAAGAGTGAAGTTGTTTGTGATTGAATTATTTAAAATGTCGAAGTTATTCCAATCTTCGATTCAACTAATGTAAACGTGTTATTAAATTTTTGACGCTCGTGATTGGTTAAGTACTATATAGAAAAGATGCCCTCGATATTTTAGATATATTTTATACAAACCTTGATGGAATACACTTTCAAGACACTACAACTCATTATTTTTGAGATCCAATCCAAGTTAGGTAACAGTATTAAGTGAGGGAGTTGGAGTTGATAGAAGAGGTTGCAAGACATTCATAAGAGTTGTAAACGTAACATGGATTATGAATACGAACCTGCTTACACAATTAAATAAAATATTGGCGGAAGTGAAAGATGTAAACGTAAAATTAAATGAACAAAAGGCACTATAAAAATAAGAATACAATTAATCCAACTCTAAGTAGTTAGGACACAAGTAGCAAACGTAACTAGATTGTGGGTCATTTTATTTCCATTACGAGAAACAACGTCGTTGACGTCCTGAAGATAAACTAAAATATCTAAATAGTGTAGGATTTATATTCTTGTAGCACAATATAAAGGGTCCTTAGAATTATGTACAAAGATTCGCAGCCAAGAAAAATAAGAATTATGGCTAAGGACATCTTTAAATATATCTATGGAGGTACTATTTATGTGAAAAGTTACAATTATTATTACAATATAAGTAACGTGAAAGCATACCAACTAATTAAAAACAATTTCAACATCAAATTTTGTTTTTGTCTTCTTCCATTAGACAGCTAACACGAATCTATTTGTGTTTGTAACTTAGAATCATTTTTTGAGCTACAAATAAGCATGAAAACTTTTATACATCAAAAGCATTCCAAAGTGAAAGAGAGTTTACAAACTATAAAAACAATATTTACACTAAATTAAGTAAAGAATTCGCTCAATTAAACTTTTTTCAAGCAAGTTCAATTGTCCAGATAAACATGTAAAATACATTTATCAAAATTACTCGAGAAAGTGAGAATAAAGTCCCATTTCCACTGGTAATAAGGATGATCATGAGTTCAAAAAGCGAGTTGTTCCTCTATATATGCTAACCATTTAATTAGAAACTACAAACCTCAACATGGTATCAAAGCAATACTCATTGTTCGAGCCTTGAGGATACTTCATTTGAGGAGAATTTCTTGAGAAGTTGCAAACAAGTCCTACTTGAGCTAGACATGCATATCATCTTGAACTTATAAGGAAATTGAACTAAACCCTCTTGAAAGTTTAATTTTTTAATTAACTCCAAATCTCAGATAAGTGAATAATTTGTTGACACAAATATTAAAGGTGAGATACATTCTAATAATATATACACAAGTCTATTTCAATATTTCGATACATGCTTATATTTGAAGTTTCTAGTATTTTTACAAAAAAATAAAAATAAAAAAGAGCATAAAAATTTTCACTACACCCACAACACTTGTTTTTATATCTGCCTAATATGCTTAGAGCATTTCTCAGAGATTCTATAAATATAAGATACCTTCTATTTTAAAGAATCAACTTTTAAAATTATGCTCTAAGAGATTCTTTATATCAACATTTCAATTTAGAAACTCTCTAAAAATTAAGTGTTAACTTTGTCTCCAGTATCGGAAGGCACGCCTTGTGCAGGTCAATTTCTACAGCAGTAGTCAAAGATCATTTGATATTATGATGGCCAAATATAAGATATACAAATTGACTCAATATCACGTGGATCTTTCACGAGGGTTTCTTTTCTTCTGTATTTTTCTCGTTTTGCAATTCATACTTTACATTTTAGTGCATTTATTGATGAAATAAGTTTATGTATTAGTATCAATTTAGAGAGATGGGACTTCTGCAAAATAAGTAGCTCGGTTAGTCTTGCAAGGTGGTCAAGTTGAGAGATCAGCCATGGTAGCAAGAGTATGTTAAGAATAAATATAGAGAGTAAATGCTCGGAGTTGTCTAAATCTTTGTGTAATTGACATAAACACCAATATTGGATGGCTTACAAGTCTCGAGATCACTTATTTGGCTCAACACCGATAAATGACTAGTAGTTCCACTATTAAAAAAAAAAGTTTTTTACCGACGGATAATTACCAGTGGATTGCATCCGTTGATAATCAGAAATACCGACGGATAATTACCAGTGGATTGCATCCGTTGATAATCAGAAATGGATTATTTGTTGGTAAAAGTAACCCACCTTTAACTACGGTGACTAGTACTTTGAAGTTATTCGATTGATGAAGTTGAGCGGTAACATATATTAACCTGTCAATGTTTATGTTATTATTTGTAATAACAATCGATAACGTTGAATGACTAGCATTTTGAAGTTATCTGAAGAGTAACATGTGTTAACACGTCAATATTCATATTATTCTCCATAATAACAGCTAACAACTATACCTTTGAATTATCCTGGCTAACTTCTAAATACAATCTAGCTAGTATCGAGCTCGTTAATTGAAACTACTCCCATATCACGCTATATAAATACTTTTAATTATGATCTTAGTGGATTTCACAAGTTAATATAATGGACGAACTCTAGCTGAGCTTGACTATTTATCACACAATATGACCGTATTTAATGTTTATTCTACTTCGTACCCATCCTTAAATTAGAAAATTATTTTTGTAGTTGTCTTATTTATGACAAATTAAATCAAGGAGTTGGCATGAAATGACCGTTAGTGAGTCCCCCATCTTTGCTTGTGTTTTCATCAAAGAGGCTATTGTTAGTCAACTGATTAATCAGTTGATTAAAATCTTAAAAGCCACGTGGGACTTTGTTTCTTTTTTGAAAAATATACATAGGCGATGGAATTATCACAAAATGCGTCGGTCAAGTTTATCATATGAGATATAGCACTTCTAGTAGATTTCTCTTATCGTACACAAGTTTCAAATTAAAAAGTATTGAGTGAAACCTGATCTCAATATTGACTCGAGCTCGAAACTCAAGAAATGTATATTTGAGCACTCAATTAAAATGGAATGCGAAGTAGCAATTTATTATCCTTCTCAACACATAAGACGTTTGAATTAGGGGTGGACTAAATTTTTTTCTTAGATCGAACTAATATATATAGAGAAAATTTTCACATAACGTTTTTTACATGCAAAAATGTAATTATGCTTGGGTTGCACTGTATCACCACCACCTGGCCCGATCCAAGTCCAAGCCCAGACCATTTCACATGGTTCAAATTATTTTTAAATAGAAAATTTCATATATTTAAAAGATTAAGTATGATTCATTTTAAAATTAAGAAATAAGGTTCAAAATTTCAAAAATTAGATATTAATTAAATTTTATTTAAGGAAAAATTAATTAAAAATATATTTTATTAATTAAATATATTAATGTCACAATTCTATATTATTTGACCACGAATAAAATTTTTTATATATCACAATTTATTTATCGATCACAAATCACAAATTTTATAAGTCACAACTCAAATTTTTAGATTACATATTATTTATTGTTCACAAATTATTGATTGATCACAAAATATTAAATTAATTGGTCGCAAATTATTTCTGGATCACAAATTATCAAATTATTAATCACAACTTAAGAAAGTTTTAAATCATACATTATTTATCTATTTAATTGGTCACATATTATTTATTGGTCAGACATTAACCAAATTATTAGTCACATTCAATCACATAATTTGTGATCACTCACCACCACCGCCTCTAGCACCACCACAGCCACCACCTCACGACAATTGATAGCAACACTACCATCTTCACCATCTCAAACAAAACAACACTTACCATTACCACCACCACCACCACCACCATCACCACAACCACAACCACATATCACTTCCATCTCAACAGATCCCACTAATCGAGAGCATCGTCGCACTATCCAAAACAATTATTGTCGATTGTAGCCGCAGTGACATCATCATGCACATTCAAAATTAGATCCAATCGATTGTAACGCTGCGGCACTATCCAGAACCAGATCTCATTGATTGTATTCACAGTGGCATCATCGTGTACATTTAAAATCATATCCAATCGACTATGGCATTGCAATGTCGTTGCGCGCGACGTCGACGTCATCGCGCATCGTCTTCTTGTCTTTTGATGACGTTTCCTGACAACATTGTTTAATGAGAGAAGATGGGATAAAGAAAGAAGAAAGAAAATAGAGATGATGAAAATGATTAGAGCATTGGTGTGGGTGGTCGGGTATGAGTTAGGTGTGATGAATACATATATTTAATTTTATAATATCATTATTGATATTTAAAATTTTAATTATCATCTATTTTTCAAAAAAAAAAAAAAAAAAATTGTAAATTTTAATTTTGAAATAGGAAGTTTAAAACTTTGGTAGGCTGTAATTTACACTTTTTAAAATATTTTCAGACCATTTGCATATTTCCATGCCTATATTGTTTAGAAGTGGGTTTTTTATACATTTCCATAAAAAAAAATATGATAATTCATAGCTTGTAGTAGTTAATTAGTTATAAACAAATACATACAATTTACTTCTTTGGCCACTTCTTCGTGGCAATATCTCCGCGAAAGCCCGTAAACCCGGCTACGCCTAGGGCTCAAAAAAGCGTAGTTCGTTCACTTATTATAATTATTTTTTGTCTAACAGAATGTACATTAGAAACCAATCTCTTTAAAATTAAATTTCTCGTCGACAAAATTTACTTTAGATATCTCAACATCTCGAAAAACCCTACGAACCATGGAATTGCCTAGCAACGGATGAACACATCTCATTTTTCAATTCCTTAGTTGTCCTCATGAAGTTCAAATATCATCTATAGAATTTTTTTTACTGACGAAAAAGATTGTATTCTTATGCTTCAAAAATTTGAATTACAATTTGAAATGGTAAAAGTTCTTGTCGGGTTATATTAATTAATTTACATTTGGGTAAATATTAAAGAACATCCCTACATTTCAATGTCTTTGTGCAAAATGTCAACACCTTCCATTTTTTGGCATTTTCACCCATACCTTCTACATTTCATTGGCCAAAAAGTCATTTTTATTCATTTTTTCAATAAAAGACGATTTTACCCTCTTATTTAAATAAAACAAAAAGAAAAGATGAATAATCAACTGCAACTATAGTCCTTAAGTTTTTAAAAAATACGAAGAAATCATAAATTTTCCACCACCACCACTTTCACAACCAACCAAGCTGTCATCTATAGATCCATGTAGCACCACCTTTTGGCCACCATGCCCACCGGGCTCCACCACCACCAAAAATCATTATTTTAATGGAAAAATGATTGAAAAAGACATTTTGCGTAATGAAAGGTGGAAGGTAGGGGTGAAAATGTCAAAAAAGAAAGGTATGGACGTTTTGCACAATAACATTGAAAGGTAGGGACGTGTTGTGCTATTTACCCTTTACATTTTTATCCTTTTCTCCTCTTACATTTACACACTCTCGTCACCCCATCGCCAGTACTATGAATACGAAGGTCATAATAGTCATTTTACATCTTTGAAATTTCCTACACACTAGAAATCCGATTCAATTAGGGCCAAAAATCGAAACCTAAATTTTTTTTCTAATCTCAATGACCCTCAAAAGTTCCAAAAATTACGTCTTCAACTCCATCTTCTGTCCATCCAAATACTATATATATCAATCTGTATAATTATAATTTGTATTTGAAGACCCTTTGCAAATTCAGAGCATATCAGTTTCACACAAGGTACGCGAATGTTTGATCCCAATTTGATGCCCAACCTGAATAGACGCCGCCGTGCTGAAATTCAGTCACTGAGCTAAATTAATTTATCCTGCCTGTGGGTTTTTGTATATAATTCTATTTACATTCAGATAGGCGTAAATAGCGATATGAATTTCAAGTATTGTAGTTATATGTGTTTTCGCATTTCATCAATTTGGTTTTTTGATTTGCAGATACCATCTCGAAAATTCTGGATTCATTTGGATATAATACTTTCTGGGTACTTTTGCGATTTGAGGTAATTTGGTCGTGGGGGTGGGGGGTGATTTTGGCTAGGTGGGTGCACATAGGAAAGTTTCAATTTTTGATGCAATTTGGAATTTGTCTGCGGAAATTCAATTTTTGATTCTTTTTTGAAGATTAAACAATGATGGGTTTTGCGTTCGACGTGGTTGAAGTTGTCTACTGTACGAGTATATGAAAAATAATGGATGGTCATACATTGATCTCGGTTTTGAATGCAAATGCTAGTGTGACTTTGGCAAGCCGTACTTTTTTGATTGGAGAAGATGTCTCAGCAGTGTCCAACGAGAATGCAGGTATTGCATTGGCAAACCATACATTGTCGATTGGGCAGGAGTTCCCAGATGTCGACACTTGTAGGAGAACATTAAAAGATATAGCTATAGCTATGCATTTTGAGATTAGGATAGTAAAATCCGATAGGAGTAGGTTCATAGCCAAGTGCTCCAAAGATGGTTGTCCATGGCGTGTCCATGTGGCTAAATGCCCAGGAGTTTCCACATTTACCATTAGGACGCTTCATGAGGAGCACACATGTGAAGGTGTTCAGAACCTCCACCATCAGCAGGCATCTGTGGGTTGGGTTGCACGGTCCGTTGAAGCACGCATTAGAGATAATCTGCAGTATAAGCCAAAGGAGATTTTGCAAGACATTCGGGATCAACATGGGGTTGCCTTGTCTTATATGCAGGCATGGAGGGGAAAGGAGCGTAGTATGGCTGCACTGCATGGGACTTATGAGGAAGGATATAACCTTCTTCCTGCGTATTGTGAACAGATAAGGGAGACTAATCCTGGTAGCATTGCCTCAGTTGTCGCCACTGGACAAGATAATTGCTTTCAGCGACTATTTATTTCATATCGTGCTGCAATTTATGGGTTCATAAATGCTTGTCGGCCACTTTTGGAACTGGAGAGGGTTCATCTCAAAGGAAAGTACCTGGGAACGTTGCTTTGTGTTGCTGCTGTTGATGCTGATGATGCGCTGTTTCCATTGGCCATAGCTGCTGTTGATGTGGAGAGCGATGAGAATTGGATGTGGTTCATGTCAGAGCTGCGGAAGCTTCTTGGAGTAAATACTGACAGTATGCCTAGACTCACTATTTTATCTGAGAGAACGATCGGTATTATGGAAGCAGTCGAGACACATTTCCCTAATGCATCTCATGGTTTCTGTCTACGATACATCAGTGAGAATTTTCGTGATACATTTAAGAACTCAAAGCTGGTAAATATATTTTGGAATGCTGTTTATGCACTTACATCAGCTGAATTTGAAAGTACGATCTCTGAGATGGTTCAGATTTCACAAGATGTTCTTCCGTGGTTTGACCATTTCAACCCCCAGCTGTGGGCTGTGGCATACTTTGAGGGGGTTCGTTATGGTCATTTCACATTGGGGATCACAGAATTTTTGTATAATTGGGTATTGGAATGCCACGAGCTTCCTATTGTACAAATGATGGAGCATATCCGCCATCAATTAACATCACGGTTCAATGATCGCAGAAATATGAGCATGAGAATGACTTCAATACTTGTTCCATCTGTGGAGAAGCGGATTTCAGAGGCAATCGCTGATGCTCGCTGTTACAAAGTACTTCGTGCAAATGAAGTTGAATTTGAGATTGTCTCGACTGAGCGGACTAACATTGTGGATATAAGGAGTAGAATCTGCTCATGTCACCGTTGGCAACTCTATGGTCTTCCATGTGCACATGCTGCTGCCGCACTCACCTCTTGTGGGCAAAATGCCCGTTTATTTGCGGAGCACTGTTTCACTGTGCACAGTTACTGTGAGACCTATTCACAGATGATATATCCCATCCCCGATAAAAGCCTTTGGAAGGAGCCTGGTGAAGGAACTGATGGTGGAGGTGCAAAAGTTGATAACACAATTTGTCCACCTAAAATTCGTAGGCCTCCAGGAAGACCCAAAAAGAAAGTTCTTCGCATGGAGAATTTAAAACGCCCAAAGAGAGTCGTTCAATGTGGTCGCTGCCATATGCTAGGACATTCTCAAAAGAAATGCAAATTGCCAATGTGATCCTCATATTGTTTTTCTTGTAAGCATGATTTAACTACGTGTACTTATTGTCAGGATACGAGGCTTCAGTGGCATAGTTTCACCTGTTCTTTGTTGTGATCCTTGTAATCAGATGACTATAAACTTAGTTGTCTCATTGTTTAATTACTCAAGTTCCTTCCATTTCATCTTTGTGCAGCTATTTATCTTGTCTACTGATTTTGGCCGTCTCAGAAATTCCTGTTTTTTACTGAATGCGAGTGATGCAGAAGTAACACAGAAATCTCGCTCCACGCTCTTCATTAGAGGTGGAGCAAAACCGAAGCCTTTCTCCCTATATGTCTTCACTACAGAGAAAAAACGAATCTTGACTAAAATGCTGTATATTCTTCTTTAGTATTACATACAAGAAGCGTATTTTTGAATAGAGACTACCAAAAAAAGAAAAAAAAAATTAAAATTCTTGACCGTAAGTTCGAGGAATGAATAAACTCCTAATATTTCCAGTGTTCATTTAAACCAGCAACTAAGAGAATACGCAAAAAACTTTATCTATATGATTGATTTTGTCAGTGTCTTTTTACGACAGACAACAGGTGTGAGTGTGAACTAATTTGCACAATCCTTGTTGCTAAGCCGCTTCACAGGGCTTTTGAATTTCTCCCATTTTTTCTACTCACAGCCTCGCATAGTCTGCAGGGTAAAGTGTCTAAGCTAGCTGCTCGGGTCCTTCTATAATTACCCGACACACCACATCTCCTCCATGCGTGATATTCTGCATAAGCTACTGGATCATTAGCTAGAGCCTTGACATAAATAGCCAATTCCTCCATAGAGCCAAATTGCTTCCCGTCTATAATGGAATGAGGAGGTACGAAGTCCCAAACATTCGGGGCGCCAAAATATATGGGAACCGCTCCAGAATCCAGTGCATAAAATAGTTTCTCCGTCACATAATTATCAGTCATTGTGTTTTCAATTGCAAGGACAAACTTATAATGGGACATGGCACAATGTAAATGATCCCACCATTTAGGAGATTCGTTAGCATTCTTCATGCACTTGGGATAGAGGGAGAGTGCCTGGTCGAGGCCTCCAACATTGTTCAAGCACTTTCCAAACGAGTGGTGGGGCAGCAAACTGAGAAGCCTTTTCGCAAGCTGGTTTCTTTGAGGAAGACAGCGTGATGAGGACCAATAAACAAGAGTATCCTAAAATATCAGAATTTTAATTAGTTACACTATTTACGTACAGTAGCTTAATGGAAATCACACAATTGCCCAAGTAGCAAGTTGGTTCCCAACCTTTAAAAAGAAACAAGTTGGTTCTCAACCTTTTACTACAGTTACACAGTCAATTCCCTCCAACAGGTAAGTCCGAAAAACTCAATTAAATAGTCATATCTCATGGAAACATAGCCCAATTCAACGGTCTTTCGAGAGATTCCAAAAAAAAAAAAACCAACGCAACATCAAAAGAAAAAGCAATCAACTATATGCTTAACTTATGCCCCAGGAATCCTTGGACACAGGGGGAAGGGGCTAATCTTTAACTAGAGGGAAAGCTGGGGTAAAGCATTGAGCATGAACCTTTCATAACTAAGACTTGGACAGTTTGTGCAAATATAATCAATGTTAAAGAGCAACTTGCTACTCCAGCAATAGGTTAAGGGCCAGTAGTGCAATTTCCCCCAATTTCATACAGTTTCACTGTGTTGACTAACTAAATAACGTAAAAGGAATATAATCATAATGAGCAATAGGGAGCACTTACATTGTTCTTGACAGAAGATAAATGATAATTTCGGTTGTTATGAAAGAGTGCCCCAGCATATGTAGACTGCACATCATCTTTGGCATGATAACTAATAAAAATGTCCTCATGACCTGACCTCATCCTGCCAGGTTCAAGATCCATATATACACGTAGCGGATCTCCAGCACGCCTCTGCCAAACAATGTTATCGACTGTGAACGAAGTTATATTGAAAGTTGACCGCACGTAATGTTGTAGCAAGGGGACGTGAAACAGGTTTCTTACACCATGTAGCCAGATAGGTTTTGTTTGTAACACAAAAATGTTCAACAAACTAGAACTTGCAGTGGATGAAAACAATTGTATTGTAATATTCTGCATACGCTAAACATTTTATTATGTATACAAAGCGGATTAAGAAAGAATAAAATCTTACTTCTGGCATACACATAATGCCTGCTCACAGACAAGAAGCATGAATTAATAACATCAAACTGAATCAGAATGAATTTTATTTAAACAGCGGTATATCAGATTTCTTATCATTAAAAATAGAAAGGTAAATGACAAATACAGCCTGATTACACAACTTCTTTATTGTTCAGTGAAGAATACACGTTGAGAAAGGCCTTCAAGGAACAATTGTGTGGCCATATCTGGCAGTTTTATCGACTGTGATATTTTCCCAATTCTACAGGAAGTATATGAGCAACTGACATGAACAAGTATCAAGATGTACACATAATCTCCAATAATAGTCAAAAGATAAACAGCACTGAATTGCGTATGCATTTCTACTTTTTCATGCCTCTATTACCCGCCTTTTGTCCAACGAAATCTGAAGTTGATAACAAAGAAACAATCGAAAATCTCTGATTATGAAAACAAAACAGTGTACCGAGCTCCACATTTGATTTACGCCTCCTGATTTAAAATATTTATGGCCATAACATTTCAAGAATTCATATTTTCCAAGCGCAAGAAAGTATAGAACGATCCACAAGTGAGCCAAAAATATCCTAACCCACAGATAAAATGATTTTATTTTCTTCACTCTCTTGGTTTCTTTCTCATTTACATTCTCATTTACACGATACGAACTAAATTAAAAATTTAATGCAAACAGAATAAGTATTAAGCCATTGGTGATCTTTGCTAAGCAAATAGGCTGGAGAAGCAATTCTCGAAAAATATATCTAAGAGTAATCTGACAAGGACAATGTCATTTTCTTGCTGTTAAATATATATTAATCTCTAATTTCAAACGAAATAATGTTTCTTCAATCCCTATATCAAATAATAAATCAACATAATCATAGGATACCTCCTTATTTAGGGACTATTCTCAAACTACATGCAAGGTAACATACTGCAAAATTCAAATTTCTTAATTAACAATATCAAGATATAAATTAAAGAAGTACCTGAACTGGAGGAGTTGTGGTTTCAAACAACAAGGCATCAGGTTTATCGGAAAGAACTGAAGATTTTGTCCACATACAGCTCAACCCACACCTACAACTATACAAATTATCCATATTATCAGGAATCCAAGTCCACCCTTTAACCAAAACATTCACATGGTTCATCTTCAATTCGTTGCATTCAATTTCACCATCAGCATCTTGTAAAGCCGAGATCTTTGACCCATTTTTCAACAAGTCTTCGTGTTTTTCTCTGAATTGGGCACAGCCCACCTGAGAATCCCACTTCTTGAATGCACTAAACAGATCTTTGAAGGGTTCTGTTGGGGTGGATTTTGAAAGAGTCAATGAAATTGAGTCATTGGGCGTTGGGATTGAAGAATTGGCAGAAGGGAATTCAAGAAACCCAGAGATGAACAGGATTAAAAGTGCAAATACAAGCATGAATGTAATTGCAATAGTGTTGATGGATTTGAATTGCATACTGCCGGGAATTTTTTTTCAGAATTCTCGCTTTCTTTCTCATGCACTGGATTAGAAAGAGAGAAAAATGTAGGGGCTGTTCTCTTT